>JAULBP010091138.1:0-12199 GCA_032355345.1 Lepetodrilus pustulosus | reverse complement strand
AATAATATGATATTTATCACTTGTGTTGAATTTCATAGTAATATATAAGTTTGTTACCAATTTATTAACCCTTTAAGATCGGGACGTTTTTTTTTGGCCACCCGATATTTTTATATATTCTGTATTTGACCTGTATACCTTCTCAATCTGAAGACAGATGGCATTACGGCTAGACTTCTGGACATTGGACCTGAACAGCAATGGCCGCCTGTCGCGGGAAGAGATCATGGATGCCACGAAGAGTTCCTGCCACGTTGATGTCTCTGCGGAAGGCATTGCTACCCTTCTTATAACCTGTGCCAGGGCCAACAAGAGGGAACTGGATTACGAAGAGTACCTCGCCACCCTTGATGCCAATATGACTACGCGGGTGAGGTCAACATCTGATTACCATCTGGAAATTGAATCAAATTAGCGTTGGCAAACACAGATCTTTGATGCCTGATCAGTTGATTCTGAGTGTCAGCTGGGAATTGAATGAAGAGGCAAGGACCGTTGATGATTGATCAGTTGATTCTAATTGTCAGCTAGAAACTCACTCTTTTATACGGACCATTGATGGCTGATCATTTAATTTATTGATACACATCGGCCCTACATGAACCCCTTTTGTACTTTCTATTCTGCAGACGTTGGAGAAGCTCTTCCTGCAGCTCGACACGGACGGCAGCGGGTATCTGACGAAGGACGAGATTCTCGCGGCTATGCGAGACCACACGGAGCTGCATCTGAAGCTGGGAAGACTGGTGGAGCTCCTGATCGCCTGCTACAAGGACACTGAGGAGAAGATGTACTACAGGGACTTCATCAAGGCCTACAGTACAGGAAATAAACTGCATCGGCATCCGTCCTGGACAAATGGAGGCGACATTCCACCAACTTCTCTTGGACTACACATATACAAATAGAAGCTTGTGATCATGAAATATCAGAGATATATTGGACAGGACATATCAGTCTGAAGACTATATCATGATAGTAACTTTAATCTTTACCAAATATCGTCGTTCTACAAATGCATTATTATTGTTGCCTGTTTTATTTGGAAGGATTTGGTCAAGTCCTAGTTGTCATTGGGAACCATACCACTACATGTATCTTGCTTTGTGGCAACTTTATTGGAAAATTAACATTGTTCTGCAAGGACAATTGATGATTAAATATCAGTGGTTTTAACCATATTAATACAAAATATATGTTTTTAACTTATGCATGACAGAGTACATGCCTTTTGCTTGTTAGGTATAGTTTGGAAGTTTTCTAGAGGATTTTACCAATATTGCAGATGTAGGTGAAGGGTACCTTGGCTACCAAGAAAATAGCCTTCCATTCCCGATTTAATTCCATAAACATTGCAGCATATTGTATAATCTAGCTACTCATCAAGAATTTGGAAGAAGCATTAGAAGAATTTGGTAAAAAGCTTTCCCAGACATCTGCTGATCATTAATTAATATTGTTGAGTATAGATGCTTGTAAACACGAAATAGACTAGGTGAGATCAAAACTGTCTGAATCTTCAATTTGGCATCAGCAGCACAATCTGCAATCCGTTGACCTTGGCAACATGAATGCAAAACAACAAAAGGCATGGTTTTGCTAAGATCCCATGTTTTATTTTTTTCTGGGTTCCGACCTGAGGTACATTAATGATGACAATGATACAATGACTCAGATTCACTTGACGTCACACATCTGTGATGCAAAAACAGGAAATTATTGGTCCATTTCTAATCTGAATGACTGATATGAATATTATGAATGCGAAACAGAAGCAGACAGTAATGAAAAGGAAAACAAGCACAAATTGAACAACACAATGAGAAATTATGCTCAATGGCCAAAGACAATAAATTATTAGCCTAGGTGACGGTGATCTAGAGTAAGGCTAGAACATTATGACACAAATCCACAATCAGGGCCAGAAGCAAACTATTAAAGGCCCTCGTGTATTATAATATTCTGGTCTCGCTAAAGGTGCTGACTAGACATTTCATGGTATGCATGACTCTTGATGCTACACAGAAACCATATATTGCTTCAAAATGGCTCTAGATGGTTGGTACCATAGACACCCTTAACCCTCTCCCTGCTGCAGGCAACCAGAGATGCCCTAAAGAGCAGTGTCTGTGCCTAATCCAGCAAGGAGAGGGTTAAGGCTGATTAATATGCCCAATAGTTACAGAAAGTCCTAAACATTGTGTCAAGCACTTCTGAAACACATTGATGAAGAACATCTTAATTATCGAATCCTGGAACACATCTTTTCTTGAACCAGTGACAAATCGAAAAGATATGTTTACTAGGTCAAAATAGCAATGCCACTAAACCATGTTGGCCTATTTCATGATTACACATGAACTTAACGCACAAGGTATATTATGATTACCCCCAAACAGACTGCTTTTTTTAACACGATAACAATATGCAGCTAAATGGTTAATGATCTGATCTATCCCATCACCTCGACATATTCTTCACGGAGTTTTTCTCCTCTAAATATTAAAGCTACGATACTGCTCCATTTGGGGTAAGATTTGGAATACACCAAGAACTTGTTCAACAATTTCCAAATAACAATAACATTTGTGTTTGATGCAACTTGGGAAGGTCCATATTCAAAAGGTTACCCTATACATAAGACACAGATCTCCGAAAATTTCACTCACGCAGGCCTTGAAAAGAAACTTATTTGAGTACAAACTCTCGCTAAACTCGAGGTTTTATTCACAAATCTCCATATTAAATTTGAGCTTAAGCATGAAATCCTACTCAAAAATGCTTTTAATCTCGCATCCATAGATGTGGTATTTATTGGTAATGAAACGACTTTTGTAGTATTGGGAACAACCTTTGAGACCCACAGCCAAGCTGACATCAATATCTATTAGAACATGCCAGTTATGCTTCTCTCACACAGTGGCAAATATATGGTGAATGGGCTTACCAAATCGCCACCAATTGGCAATGATCACAAAGTGATCGCCAGATATTCGTAGGTGTTCGTAAGCATTCGCGGTCGTTCATGGGGTGTTGCAAATATTAGTAACATACTCCAAAAATTTGCTAGGAAAGCATATTCTTAGTCTTTTCGAAACATTTTCATAAGCAATCGCAAGACATTCTTATTGATGGCAAGGCATTTGTAGTGATCGCAAGGATTCGTAAGAAATTCGCAATCATTCGTAACCATTTGTAAGGACTCACTTGTTTCAGTAATTCAGCCATATATTCGCCACCGTGCGAGAGAAGCATAATTCTCCTGGTAATCATTTTTGGCGAATTTGCCACGAATATCAAATTTTTACATTCACAAGGATATTCGCCACTGTGTGAGAGAAGCATTACTATGGATACTGTGTATACACGTTGCAATGTCTAGATGTTTGGCTACAACCTGAAACAGCATTTGGCAAATAATTGTAATGACAATAACATATGTCCAAACATATACACGTCATTAGATATGGCACATTGAAATGGATGATGATTGCCACATGAACTTGAAAATAGAGGTGAATTTGGAATGAACAGCATTTGGCACATACTGACAAGAAAGCAGTATGAAGAAATCCTCGAGAAAATAGTTAACCACAATGTATCGGATACTTTTAGTTCCAAGTTGCTCTCTGCGAAAGTGGACAAGTACTCACCCCTTGAGGTAGAAACACTGCATGTATATATAAGAGCAGAAACGTTAACTGAATTGTTGTATTCTAAAATAAGTCAAAATAATATACGGTATGTATTTAAACAGCCTATATACATTTTTGCAACTATATTTCTTAGGACCCATGTCATCTATAACAATCACACGAACAAACCTAATATACTGTACCATTTAAATTCTGTGACATTCTGCCGATAATATGGTGCCCGTGTATAAATGACAGGTTAAAGGTCAATACTAACTCCCCAACTTCCTGTAGGATAAAAAAAATAATAAAATACAACTAAATTTCAGTTTTCAAAAGAAAAGGTACCAAATGAACGGCATTCAGTACACAATTATCAGAAGTGTTATGTCATGTGAATTAACCATAGTACTTTTTATTTTAATAACTTAACAAGTGTAAAAAATGCTACTCGAATAATTCAACAGGAATTATTTTGCAACACCCAATATATTCGTTAGTATGAACACATAACCAGTACTAGGACCCCTGGGACTACTGGAGAAAAAAAACATGGCCGACAATTTCGGGACCAGAATGCACTGGTACAGGAAGTGAGACACACGAGCAATGGTAATAGCACTATACACCGACTGTGGTTAGGCTAGGCACCACATGAAAATGGTGATGATATGTACATCCTATATAAACGCACCGTGAAAAATCGGTCATGGAAGATATAACACGATGGATTCAAAAATATCTCTACACAAAGACACATATTTTTATAGTATAATAGTTGTACATTGCCTTTGGTTTCTGTGATGAAATTTGAATAATCTTAAGAAGTTTAATACATAGACATGCACTTGAAGAAGAACGTCTCAAAAACAAATATTGATGTGTTTGGTGTTCAACTCTGTGAATTATGAAAATTTTGGTTCAGAATTATTAACAATATCATTGAGAACAAATTCAAAATTACACAACTATTTCCAACTATCTAATTTCAACACAGATTCAATGCTATACATGAATATCTTAGACATACTATCTTTTTACCACAAATTCCAAATGGCAAAGTACAACCAATATTTAAATGCAACATGTACAAAGGAGTAAACAGCATCATCTTAAATATCTATACAATGTATTATTCTTTTGGTCCAGCATTATGGCAAAAATGTAAAGCGTCCTAATAGGTAACACATCATTGGAATCGAAAAGAACTCACAAAAAATGTTTTTATGCAAAATGAGCATGTTCCAGCTATTAAAAAGGAGAAGAAATGACAGCTAGGAGACTGGTGAAACATGATGAAGCTTGTAAATAACACCGGCAATTATCTGAAACCCAGGACAGTCTTGAGATTCAGGGATAAGATAAAAACAGAAATGGGACACAAATGCACTTCAGTCCACTCCATCAGCTCATGAAACAAAAATATTAATAATAAGAGTATAAGTTTGACTTATTCACAGATCCAAATGTTAGCGACTCAATACAAACACATAAACTAACACGTATCAAACCAAATACATTCTTTTTTTTAAGCAAGCTCCGATAGGCATCAAAATACATACGGTATGTAAAATTAATGGGATCTACTTCATATATGCATATATAATAGGGTTCTGTATGGGAAAACAATTAGCATTTCTAACATAAAATTCTTGGCATTTTGTTTGCTATTAAATGGTAGCTAAAAAACAGTTACAGTGGAAACTCAAGAGGAACACAGAGTAAATTATACGCACAAGCTCAAATCACTTTGTGACCTAGAACTGAAAAGCTCGGTAATGGTGGCAACATCAATATTTGTAAAACTAGCCAATCCCTGCCTCTCGTACAATTCAAGTCCACATTTCTAGGCTGGGCATTCTAAATAAATTACACGGCTAAATCTACAATGATTATGCACTTTTGATTTCCTGACTGAGATCATGCACAACGCTGGAAACACGGAGAAATCAAGGAAGACATCTTTGATTCATGGATCACCATCCTAATATACACTGTAACAATCTTCAATTTATTACACCAAACATCAAAATTGCTTTCAATTCAACACTGACGATACTAAAATATACCTGTCACGGGAAACTATCTACTGAATTATGCAACCAAGAAAGTCATGTCTGAATCAAACAGAATAATAAAAAATATGCTAACTTTTGAAATACAGTGGTTTATGCATACAAGCTTTTTCAAACAGCACTGGAATGATAGCAATAAATATAATATTCAAATATCCTAATGATAATTCTTACAAATAAATATTATGATAAATGCAAGTTTGGTAAAATGAAATGGGGTGGGGGTTGGGGTGGGGGAAAGAAGAAAGGAGAACACAGGTTTTCTTGAATGCTGTTACATGTACTTCTAGTAGAAGTTCTAGATATTAATTTCAGTAATAATCATATTGTATCTCAAAGATGTTCTCTATTTAGTATTGATCTTGCAATGTTGATGAGAAGACACAGGCGTCAGAATAACTTTGGTGGGTGTTATTTTTCACGTTCATAGAAATTGGTTGCCCTCGGTTACTGCATACCGTAAATGGGTTCAGCAGATTGAGATATGACATAAAAAGGCGAACATAAGTAATTTTTATAAAGAAGAAAAATGCTGATTAACTTTCAGGAAATCTACAATATTAATTAACTGCATTGTAAGAAGGTATTATTGTGAAATGTATATGTCCATATCGTTAAGAAAATAATTTTTAAAAAAACAAAAAAAAACAAAAAAAACACATACCGGTAAGATACTGATAATCAAGTTAAGTTTTAAATATTGGAAAATTGTGTCACGTTTTAGATGATAATAGACCCTATAACGAAGGTAATCATTTAAAAAACTTAATCAATTAAATAAATAAAGTTCTGCTACAATATACAGAGTTCTGTTTCAAAATAGTCACATTCCTTCTAAAACAGATATTGTTTTAGTAAATAAATTTGATATGCTCAATATTCCATACTATACTTATATATATATATATAAATATTTTTTAAAAAACCACACAATTACTACTTACCGGTTAATAATTATGAAAAACTTTAAAATACAATTTGCACAATTGAAACAGAAATTACACTAAACGTTTATGGTGGGAGAGGGCCAGATATAGGTATTTAGTTTGGTCAATCTCAGATGATTAGAAAATAAATAGAGCTTAAATCAACATTGCCACATTTCATAAAATGACAGATCATTTCAATGGGTTTAACGTACATCAATATTTGATTATGGCAGTTCATAACTAACAGATATTCATAACATAATAGTCATACTTATCAATATATATATATTTTGATTATTCAACAAACATTTTATGCCTATGAGAAGTATTCTATACTATAATTAGAGTCCACCCTTAACTCATAGGTAAATTACATACATGTATGTTAACACTAGCTCTTAAAAAATTAGATGATTTCTGACACACTAGTTATGCACTGTCGATAATACACTGAATAACAGCAAATACAAAATAAATCTTACTTGTTAATATTATACAGGCTCCCACTATTCCAAGAAAGAAGAAATAGAAACAAGACAACATTATCCGTGTTTCAAGTGCTTGGTAAAACACGAAGATCCACACACATGTTCACAAAATAATGATGGTCAATAATTAAATCGGTCATTATACTAAATGAAAATAGATCAAAATCAAGAATTTTAGGCATGATTTAATTCAAAATGAAGCCTTTTAAGCTTGAGTTAATTCACATTATTGACTCTTAATTATTATGGTATTGTGGTCTTCCACGTTGTATCAAGCAGCTGAATTGTCTCCCCTAGAGCTGCCAGTGTGATTGGACAGTACAGCGCCATAGAGGCGTGCAGTGCAAAACGAAAAACAAGGGAAGCAGCACTTTCCCCATCAGCTACCGCTGTGTCAGATAAACTTGGTGCTACATTTACAAAGTGCATCCACATAATTATGTAACATTTTCTTCATGAATTGCTAAATAATATGAATTAAATAGTACTTAAATCCAAATCGATATCTTTCACGACAGAGTGACATAAAGAACTGAAAATACATGGCAGCAAGTTATGAGGTTAGTAACCAGGGTTATTAGGATAACATTACTTTTCTTCCTGTTATCATGAAGTACTCAGTAGCAGCTTGCTAACAACATCTTCAAATAGACATAAATGTAAGTTCATTTCTCAATAGTAAAAGGTGTATAAAATGCAATATTGAAACTAGAATAAATGTCATGTGATAGTATAATTCAGTCTAGTAAAATACAATATTCGAGATCAAAAATATTGTGCCCCAATCATTTTAATTTATTATTATTATTTCATCATGTTTATTGCACTTTCACAGCAAAGAAGTGACTACTCACTTGCAAGGTTTTGATGACATACCATATACAAGTACCAGCAGAGTGGTACTGAAACATACCACAGACCAGAGGTATGAAAACCTTGCTCGGTCGTCTACAACAAAAAACAATTTTGATTTCTCACAAAATATATGACACGTCTCGTGATTATACAACTCTTTGTGTATCTCATACACAGATTATGTCGTCAAGGTAACCTATAACAACAGCCCGTTGGGTCTATATGTACATACAACACGTATCTCGCTAGCCGACGTATGGTTGGACAGGTGAACAGACGCTCGGACAGAACGCGCGCACGGGCAGCTATGCTATCGAGTCGAGCGACGTCGTTCGGAACACGTACAGGAACTGTTCCTGGATGCTATACATACAATTTACTCTCCATGTTTTACCAAACTCGTCGTCGCCATCATCAAAACCATTACAGAAGTCATTAGCAGGGAGATTTCTCATGATTTCTGTCGAAACTCGATCTGCTACAATGTCTCTTTACATCGTTAATGGTATATTTCAGTAAAAATGCCAACAACCGCTGAACAAGTGATTCTCGAATCTTCTTGCAACACTTGAACCACTTCTCCAGCATGCTGAGTCTGGTTTTGAAATTATGCACACACAAACAAATTAAAACACAACAGACTCACAAACTGTCATCTGCAAGACACTAGTCCTTTTTGATTATGCCTACCCCCGTCCCACCCTCCCTCTCCGAGATGCCTTGTTCGTGTGGCGAGATTCAGTCCGTGGAATGTTTAGCCGATGATGTTGCTGCCAGCAGACTGGCCTCCTGTTGCATACGTCTCAGCGACTCCATTTCCACGCTCTCCGCGATTTCTCCGGGCGCCCCATTGGTCAGAGAGACCTCCACGACCCCGGGCTCGTCCTCGAGGACGTTCTCCGCCTCGTTCTGCACCTCCATGGTCATCACCTCCTCCAGAGTCTCGCCTCCTTCCTTCGCCTCGGCCGTGACCAGCGCTTCTTTCCCTTCGTCCATGACGAGACCCTCGTCTTTACCTTCGTCCATAACTAGGGCCTCGGCCTTTTCTTCCTCCATAATGAGAGCTTCCTCTTTGCTTTCGTCCATGATCAGAGCTCGAGGCTCGTCCAGGGCCATCTGATCCATGTCGTCGTCGTCGTCGTCGTCATCTGGGGAGACAGACTCTGCGGCCGTCATGAAGTTGCCGTCTGCGGGGGAAGTCTCGCCTACCAGACCGGCCACCTCGTCCTGTTTCAGATCACTGTCTTCCACCGCGGATGGTTCCTGTTTTATCAACATCATTAGCTCTTCTTCCCTGGAAAAAATAAATGCCAGGTTAATAATAAATACTAGCATAATTAAACGAAAAATATCACTCCAAAAATAGTGTTTAATGTAATACAGTGCCCCTTCGATATATTGCTGTAGTTGGGGTCTATGACATACCTCCCTGCATTATAGTACCCACCTTATACCATATTACAGGGAAATAACGAAAATAAAAATGGGATCCACGTCTGACCCCGCGTTATATCCGAAACCGCTGTGCATCAGACCATGTTATATCGAGGGGGCACTGTAGCTTGAATTATTGTTTTTCGTCATGGGTGGAAATATTTCGCCCACATGCGACGAGTATTTAACTCTTGACCAATTGTGTTACCTTGACGGCGATGCCTCGTCCCGACTGAAGCTCTTCATGGACAGATCTTCCGCGCTGTCTTGGCCCGTCATCTGACTGTGGGCAGCCGTCAGTATCGCCATGCTAGCCTCGCCCAGAGCAGCCTGTGGGTCACAAGTCAACAGTGTGTTGGTGGCATATATACATAGAATGTGTCACATTTTACAGTCTGTGGCCGGCATATATACATAGAATGTGTCATATCTTATAGCATGTGGGTCACAAGTCCATAGTGTGTGGGCGGCATATATACATAGAATGTGTCATATCTTATAGCATGTGGATCGTGAGGCCATAGGATGTGTCATGTCGAATTAGTGTGTCACGTCCATAGAACGTGGGTTGTATGTCCATAGAATGTGGGTGATGTGTAATGGCTATTAATTAGAATGTGGGTCGTGTTTACATAGAATGTGGGTCACATGTCCATAGAACATGGATTGTATGTCTATAGAATGTGGGTGATGTCCATAGAATGTGTAATGTCTATAGCATGTTTCATGTCTATAGAATGAGGGTCACTTACATATAATGTCATGTCTACAGAATGTGGCATAAATCCATACAATACAATGGGTTACATATCCATCCATAGAATGCCCATAGTAATTGCCTCATTGTAGATGAAATATGAACATACAGCAAACTATATTTGAAATGAATGAGTGAATATGGAATTTAACGTTGCTGCGGGAATCTTTCACATATTTTTGCGACGGTTTTTGAAAAATAGCAGATTAATTTAGGTATAATGAAAAAAAAGTAAATAACATTGAATTTGAAATTAATATTTCACAAAACTGACTTCTACAAACGCAGACACTTGGGCTGTATTTGTTTTGGGACACGAGGGTTATGCACATCAATGCCAAAACTATGCTTGATGACATTACTGACAATCAGATTTGAATGTTACTTCAATCGATCTGTCCATCGAGTTCAAAACAAACACAGCCATGGAAACTCAAGGAGAGAGAATAAACTACACTAGCAGAGTGATTTGTAACTTGATATTGCAGAATGAGTCTTTTACTCATATATGACAATACACCAACAGATAATACTGAACTTGTAAACTACTCTACGTTTGCCAGGGATATGAATAATACAAACAACATACAACACAAATACAACAGATCAAAGAAGTAGCAATGACTTGAAACTTTCAAAATGTGTTTGTTTCATATTAGATAAGTTTATTTTAATTATTATGTTTTAGGTTTTCGTGATTGAAATTAAACAGGAAGTTTAAAGTGCATTAAAACTCTCCCAAAATGTATTAGAAGATACATGATACAAAATTATTATTTTATCAATTTAAGAATAAATCTCATGAAAATAATTTTCAACAAGATTTTGAAAAACAAATTATTAATGTAATTTTATTTATTATAAAACTCAGTTGGCAATGCAACTTTTTCATTTAATAATAATAGATCGAGTTAAGATTTTTTTCTGAAACGTTGTGCGTGTGGAAGTTTCATGCCACACACCTCTACAGATCTGCTTATGTCCCTCAGGGGTCCCGGGAAGTCGTAAGAACATACCCGCAGACTGGCGTTGAGGGTCTCGTTGTACGACGCAGGATCCGACAGAGAGGGACTCTTCAGGCCTCTGAAAACACAAAAACACACCTCGCATCACTCAACACTCTGTATGGCTCCTCGCCCGATAGTTAAAAGGTTTGATCAGAATTCATGACCAACTTTAACCCTACTTATCTACCATATGGTTATGGACATCATGTGATAAATATCATATCGTCCCTTATCCGGGAAAATATCTGGACCCGTTTTCATTGGTCTGTTCACCTCAAATTTCCTAAGCCTTTCAATAGACCAGGGTATCCTTTCACAGAGCTCTCTTATCTACTAAGAGACCATAGCGCTCTCTTAGCAGTGCATTAGCTATCGGCAAAGAGAGCTATGGTCGCTTAGTGGATAAGAGTGATTCGTGAAATGATACCCAGGCTATGAAATCACTAACATATACTATCTTGGAATGAATCATTCAAATTCAAATTAGTGAATAAAACATGGCCCTTTTATTGAAAAAGACTACATAAAACTAATGAATGAATCAGTGCTTTAGGTCGCAGTGGGAATATTTCACCCATAGGCGACTAAATGTTATTATTTTATTGAATATTTCTAAATAACGAGCATGAAATAAGTATTTCTGCAGCATGTTCTTGCGGATAACTATGATATCTTCCAGACTCATTCACAGGGCTAACTTACCCTCTCCATTATTTTGGCGTATCCGTTTCGAGTCTACATGCACGACTTAAGCTAAATCTATCACTGGAATCTACCTACTATTATGCGACATGAATTTGCTTGCTTTCATATGAAATATGGATCAACTACATATCTGATATTTCTTTTCGTTTTGAGATATCACATATTAACTTTCCTGGTTAAAGGCATAATATCACAGATAATTATGCTTGTTTTAGACTAGTTCTTAGCTATAACTGCAAAGTACATTCACTTGACATGCATGCAATCATGTTTGTACTTCCAAAAAGCTTTCCACCGCTGTGTGGTTCACAAAT
>JAULBP010091127.1:0-12200 GCA_032355345.1 Lepetodrilus pustulosus | reverse complement strand
TATAAGGCTGGTACTATAAGGCTGGGGGTATGTCATGGACCCCAAATTCAGCGTTATATCGAGGGGACACTGTACTATCAAGGGTAATACGGTGTCATGTCAGTCTGCAAGATTCCGTATTTCCTTGGCGACGACTAGTTATCACTAATATTACTAGTCTGGTAGTCATGCATAGTTTCAATTCAGTTGGAGTAGGTGAGTATGGCGGCGATGATCAGAAATCACGTGACCTACCGTTTGACCTTTGCTCAAGGACATCGCAGCCCGCGATACTGTCGGCGTCGCACGTGATCGCCTTCTGTTTGAACAGCTTCCCCGTCCCCTTGTTAGCCACTGGATCTATCTCCACCTTTTCTCCACTGACGCCTGCAGAGGTCAAACATAATGTTAGGTGACTTATGCAAATTTCATCGTGTATGGCATCCCAGAGGTACTGATTACGTTATCATTTTACATTACCCCTGGCTCACATCTAGGGGTAAACTCGCGCAACCAGCCAACCAATGAAATCATTTTCCAGACGTTTTTGCTGTAAAAACTATCCAATGAAATAGCATGTATCACTCCTGCTAGTAAATTGCTGGTCACTTTCATCAAGTCTACATTGGAATTACGTCCATTTGCTTATGCTATATTTATTTTAATTGGTCACTGAAAATGGTTATATTTTTAGCCTCCTTGGCTGTTTGCACGAGTTTTCCCCTAGATGTGAGCCAGGGGTAATGAGAAGTGCTAACATAATCAGTATCTCTGGGGTGCGAGGATACGTGTATGGGTAAAGGACAGTAAAGGACTGGGTAACCTGTTCATTTTCATATGACAATGTAGCGGCAGAGAATATTTCTCGCAGTAGGTCTTCTGCAATTCTGGGCTGCGTTTCACGAAAACACGAGTCAATTATCCAGTCCCTTATATTCTATAGAGCTAGACAAGGACTGTAAGTTGACTCATCCAAGTGATGATAGAGAAAAACTTCATTTAACGAATGCGAGCAAATATGCTGAAATGATACGGAATAATCTTTCTTCCAGA
This sequence comes from Lepetodrilus pustulosus, assembly GCA_032355345.1. NCBI lineage: Eukaryota > Metazoa > Mollusca > Gastropoda > Lepetellida > Lepetodrilidae > Lepetodrilus > Lepetodrilus pustulosus. Next base: position 11,168 of record JAULBP010091127.1, on the reverse strand, counting down.
CCTGGCATTAAATTGTGATTTTAGGGAACTCCAAAACACGTCCAAAATTGACTCCTGGACAAATAAATCAGCAGATTACTGCAGACCTGCAGAAAATTGCCATATACATGTATAGTTTGGGTGAATACTTTTTTACTTCAAATAAAATTATAATTCTTAAACAAGGGAGGAAGAAAAATAAAGTATTATCCGACTAGAAATTAATTCAGTGTTGGAGCATCATCCACAGAAGACGTTTGATGATAAACAGACTCACCCAGCTGTACCTCGGTGTTGGTCCGTAGTTTGTGCACCATGTTGACGATGTAGGACTTGTACTGGTGGCTGGTCAGCGATTCCGCCACGTCTGACGATTCCGCAGCATGCAGCTCCTCCATATCCCCGCGCTGACCTGAAGAAAAAGTAGTTCTCCACGATCGTCGATGAACGTTACAGGGTGAAACCGGAGCCCCCAAAAACGTTGTTTTCCTTGTAGTATTTGTGTTGTTACATGTTGATGTGTTTATGGTGGTATTCACTCATTTCATCATTTGCTATTGTTATCTCCCTTCCCCTGAATGAATGCAAACTTGGCTAGCTGATTTGTGAAAATTCCAACCCGCTAAAACCGTTATTATAAGTTTGTTGGTTATTAATTGTATTGACACCTACACTATTAGTTACCAGCGTGATTTCCAGGGTGTACAGGTTTTTACAAGCTGAAATTTCTTGTAGGCCCTGAAAGCGAAGGTCCAGGTCGCCTACGATAAATTGAAGCTTGCAAAAACCTGTACACCCTGGAAATTACGCTGGTAACGAATTTATCCAAAATCGTAATAGTTCTACACATTTAGAGCAGCGTATTTGCTAATATTCATGCCGAAATACCTTTCTAACGTGCAAGTCGAGAGTCTTTGCAATGACGTCATAATCATTTTGTCACATTATGAGGTTAGAACTGTTACTAGTAGGCAAACCAGGGTGTAACACTTTTTACAGGACTCCTCTCAACCAATCAAATTGCTAGAATCGTCTCATATTTTGGAGAAAGTATTTTACTTACTTACTTACATGCTTACGTAACTTATTACTTATTTGTATTTATTCATTCACACATTCATTCATACATTGAATATTTAATTATGTATTTTTATTTTTCACATTCATTCATTTATTTACTTATTTATTATTTTATTTATTTATCTCAAAGGTAGATACATTTTCATGAGTGAGTGAATTATTGTTTTTCGTCACAGCGGGAATATTTTACCCATACATGACAATACATTTGTATTAACTTCATGCGCTTGCGCAATCATGTAAATGAGATATATATGCAAGTTAGTAGTATACATCCAAGATTTCCACCCCACGCCGACTCCCTAAATACAATCCCGCAGCGACGTTAAACTCCATATTCACTCACCCTAAATACAAAAAATAATAAAATCTTACTGTTTTCACGAACCAGACAGAACTCCATAGTGTCTGTGGACGCCAGCGTTGTTTCCAGGTCTACCACACATCCTGGCTCATTCTGCTTCTCCAGCTTGTAGCTCAAGCCTGAAGCAACCAAACAACCATGACCATGTACTCCTGATAGGCTGATATAACATGTAATTCAAGGTCCTGCCTGTCGCCTTCCCCTCAAACCACAGACCATGTACTCCTGATATAACCCGTAATTCAATGTCCTGCCTGTCGCTTTTCTCAAACCCCAGACCATGTACTCCTGATACAGCATGTAATTCAATGTCCTGCCTGTCACCTTTTTCAAACCCCAGAGCATGCACTGATGATACAACATGTAATTCAATGTCCTGCCTGTCACTTTTCTCAAACCACAGACGATGTACTTTTGATACAACACGTAATTCAATGTCCGCCTTCAAACCCCAGACTACTGTGTCTCCTCAACATCCATCACATACCAGAGGGGTGACGTTCGAACGAAAGAACAGGCAAATAGGCTGAATTTGCAGGTGTGGGTATGTGAAGCAGAGCAAAGTGGACATTTTTGGCCATTCCTTCTTTCGGATGTCACCCCTCTGCATAAAATAATATTTACTCAAAATAGTTGGTGATCGTTATATAAACAGATATTTTATTCCTGGTTAGGGCAAATAAAATAAGAAATTGATTATTATTTTTTCATTCCATGAAGTATTTACCGAGATATTCTACGAAATATGGGTGTCAATGCATTGCATGGCAAACTATCATCAGTGTTCAAAATACAATAAAAAAAAAAATCGGGTGTACATTTTCCATAGGCCCAATATTTATGGTGGTAAAATCTCCAATTTTCAGGGGATTACAGAGATACTTTTAACATTGCAGATTTTCAAATGACCCCCTGGAACCGCTGTATTTCGATCACTGATACTATTGCTACTGTTATTATATAAACATGACCAATAATTAGCTACTTACCTGGCCTGACTTTAATCTTCCTTCTGGTGAGGACCTTCTCCAGGATGGTCTTCATTAGGATACTGCTGCTGGGCACTTGGAACTTGTTGAACCCTCGGTTCGGAACATATCTGTAGGAAGCCATGACAACATGAAGCACTGGGGATGTTCTTTTTGCTACTGGCTGAGCCGAAGCGGCAGCCCGATTGACCCCAGTGAGCCGAAAAATGCGCATGATTTGCCAAATTTCTTATCCATAATTCTACCATCTGATACGCTGGCACGCTTTGCCGCTTTCGGATCACCAGGGTTAAACAGGCTGCCGGTTCGGCTCAGCACGGTAGCAAAAAAGAACAAACAGCTCGCCTATGACAATGTGAAGCCATAACATGGACCCATGACAACATAAATCCTTGCTAACATGAAGCCATAACAATGTGAAACCATGATGTCACATGAAACCATGACGACATTAAATTATGATGATAGGGGAACCATGACGGCATGGAACCATGACGGCATGGAACCATGACAAACTGGATCCATGACATGAAACAATGACATTGAACAATTCTTTAAATGAATTAATGAATTAGTGCTTTACCTCGCAGCAGGAATATCTCGCCCATAGGCAACACTAGCCAGCTAGCCCGAGCCATTTCTCGTAATGCTAAAAGTATCCTAAGGGCTATTAGAAAAATTTTTGTAAACATTTATTACAGTGCCCCGTCGATATAAGGCTGTTCGATACAGAGCGGATTCGGATATAAGGCTGGGTCAGATGTGGACCCTATTTTAATTTTTTGTTATTTACCTGCACTATTATATAAGGCTGGTACTATAAGGCGGACACTGTATATAGATACAAGGTCAAGGTCACGGTGTCTGTTTTCAGAAGCTGGATCTTTGTTTTAAAGACTATCAATAGTGTCGGAAGGTGAAAGTAAATAATTTAAGTATACAGTATATTGATTGGTATTGTATTTATATGAAAGGAGTCGCTGAAATTATTAACCTTATCCTGGCTGCAGGCAACCGGAGATGCCCTAAAGAGCTGCATTTGTGGATAATCCAGGGTTAAACTGATCTAAGGGATATTTTAATTAGGAGTATTTGGATGAGAACAAGGTTGGGACACAGACTGTGTTTTATCATGCAAAAGATAACATACATTTAATTTTCAGTGGTACAGTATATATTATTTTTGTTTCCATGTGTTCTTGGACTGCAGTTTTTCATTTACAACAAGTCAGATTTTCTTTGGTCTGCTTGTATCAAGCAATTTGTCTGAATATTGACAATTAAGAATGAATTTCGTCATTCCTATTCAATATCCTATTTATAGCAATCAATGAGAAACAATGAATAAATATGAAAACATTTAGCATTGGTGGAGCTGATTAATCACAGAGCCAAGTACTTCAGGAATAGACAACTTGTCAGATTGTCAGTCAATCTGACAACTGAAATGACAACCAGACAAGATTGCCTCTGTCTTTATCTGATTGAATCGACCCAATAAATTGAACTCTTTCTGAGCGTAATGAAAATTGCCAACAATAGTCATTTCTATGCCCTGACATTTTAAGTTTCTATGAGCATTAAATTGCTTTACTTGAAAACTTTAAAGCAGTTTGATTACTTATTGACCTAATAACCTTCCTTTGACAATTTGTTGTATAATTTTAGTGATTAGAATTTTTTTATGAAAAGAATATACCTTAGGCAGAAAGAATAGAAAAATATGTAAGTATGACATTTAAAAAATTAAGCTTGCAATGAGTATTTAAGTAAATGGTGATGAAGAATATTCAATTTGGGATAAAATATGTCCATTCATCCACACCTAATCATGTACATCAATGAAGAATACTTTGTTGGATGTTTTTAAAAGTTTCATGGGAGTTATTTTCTCAGCATGTACACTGTGTAGTAATTTGTACAGAAAAATATAAAATAAAATAAAACAAATTATACAGAAAAAGTCTGACAAGATTCAAGATCCATGATGTCATAAAATATCACCTGGATTTCTGGCCAGGACCAGACTTTTAATGAACCAGATGAACTGGATGTGGACTCAATTAACCTAACAGATTGATCATTTATGAATCAGTTCAAGGTTTTTTTCTCTCACAATTTTGAAGGCGAAATTGGTGTTGCGGTTAAAGACCCTGTGCAAAAAAACACAAAAAAAACGTAAACTTCCCAATACCACAAGAGCTACGAACACGAACACGTGTACATTCCTAATCCTGCCAGGCGGCTACGTCGAATGTTATCAGCGTGGTTACCTATGCACAGCCAATACGAGCAACCGGTTACCATGTATGTTTTGTTTATCTAATTTCATATTATCAACTGGTCACGTGTGTGTACGTTACTTGTGTTGGCCTAATTGGCTTTCCGGATGTGGAAAGAGGGCTCCTCTCTGACAAGAGTTGTAATTCTGTCTTATCTCACTCATTTGTTGTCTGTCTCTGCGGATTATACCCATAAGGATGTGCAGGGGAATTCTTTTTGAAAGGTAACCACGAGTCTGTTTATCTAATTGGCCTATGTTGGAGAGGTTTCTTAAGCAACGTTCATTGCATTTGCTCGATAAGTAAAAATGTCAGGAGATGTGTATCAGGCCATAAGTTGAGCCAGTGGTTACACGAGACGAGACTACGGGCCGCTTCACTTTGGTCTGTCAGGTTCCCAATCCTAACCACAGTAATACTGCTAATAGTAATCACATTGTAGACACGCAGCTAATTTATTATTGTCTTGGTTTATCTTATTTAGAGTTCTACTTCTAAACCATTTGGTTTGTTGCGCAGTATAAATGTTTTACAGTGTCCTCTGTTATCTAGTGTGGTCTATTAATAGCTGTTATTTGACATGGTTGGTAGTGCCCTTGACAAATACTAATGCTAGGATCGGAGTTTTGAAGTATGCTTTCAAATCGGTGTTTTATATCATGTTAAACTAGCCATTTTCAAAGTCAACATGTTCAACATGGTCCTTTTCTATGAGATATTTGAAGTACAGATGTATTGACATGATAATACATATGTATTACAACTGTTCAAGTAACAGTATGTAGTTTTATGGACATGGAAACTTACTTCAGACTTTCTACCTTCTACCAGCTGGATTGATTACAATTCATGCTCTATAAGCACTGATATATTAAGTATTACAATTCATGCTCTATAAGCAATGATATATTAAGCATTACAATTCTTACTCTATGAGCACTGATATATTAAACATTACAATTACTGATCTATAAGCGCTGATATATTAAGCATTACAATTACTGATCTATAAGCACTGATATATTAAGCATTACAATTACTGATCTATAAGCACTGATATATTAAGTATTACAATTACTGATCTATAAGCACTGATATATTAAGCATTACAATTACTGATCTATAAGCACTGATATATTAAGCATTACAATTACTGATCTATAATCACTGATATATTAAGCATTACAATTACTGATCTATAAGCACTGATTTATTAAGCATTACAATTCATGCTCTATAAGCACCGATATATATTAAGTATTACAATTACTGCTCTATTAAGCATTACAATTACTGATCTATAAGCACTGATATATTAAGCATTACAATTCATGCTCTATAAGGACTGATATTGAACATTAAGCACTGATATTTTAAGTATTACAATTACTGATCTATAAGCACTGATATATTAAGCATTACAATTACTGCTCTATAAGCACTGATATATATTAAGAATGCTATGACCGTCATCCAGCAAGGAGAAATGTAAATGTTATTCCTTGTCTCGGGAGGCTGCTGGATCTCTAAGATTCCTGTATCAGAGTGTGATCATGTGAAGATTTGTTTACTTCTTTGCTTCTCCTCCCAACTGACAGTTTTGTGGCCACGGATAGAATAGCTGGAAGGTGTACAGTGAAGTACATTTTGACGACTTTCTTAAGGAATCGCGTTAATTTATTTCTTCATCTATGTAAAAAGTTATGGCCTAGCGGCATAAAACTTATAAGTGCACTTCTTCAAAGTTGTTATTTTTTTGGTTTAATAAAAATAGTTTAATTGCACTTCATCGTTATTTAGTTTATGGTTTTAGTAGAACTGTTACAAGCATTAATGTGCATTTCTTCAACTTTATTCATCGCAAATGGGTGAAAGATTCCCGCAGCGACATTAAACTCCATAATCACTCACTTCAACATTATTCGGCTTATGTTTTAGTAAGAAAAGTTTAAAGTGCATTTCTTCATAATTCTTCAGCTTGTGCTTTAGTAAAAAACATTAAATTACACTTCTTAATAGTTTAGTTACTCTTCTTAATTGTTTAGTAAAAATAATTAAATTGCACTTTTCCATCATTATTTAGTTTATGATTGGTAACAAGCAATGTATGTCTTCAGTGCACGTCTTCAAACTCTTCATCATTTCTCAGTTTACTTTAAAGTGCATCTGTATTCATTTTATGGTGTAGTAGCACATATTAACAAAATTAAATATGTTAAAGTGCACTTCTTTATCATTATTCAATTTATGGTTTTGTAATAAGCTTTACAAGCATAATTCTCAACAGCTGGAAAGGAAATATTTTTTTTGTTTTTTGGGAATCTAGACAAATTAGACAGTGTTCGCAGGTGACCAATGTCTGACCTGTAGACAGTCATTAATGTAGGGAAGTATAATCCCTGCCATGAACAGATCGAGTATCCAATTACTTTCCGATCTTCCTTCATGATATTTTTAGCTAATGCTCGTGGGCATTGCATCATGATGATGATGATTTAATGCTCGGTGAGTACGACACACAGCAAATCATTCTTTGATAGGCAATAATCACGATGACTCGGCGAATGTGTTTTTCTCGTGAAATCGCGATGACGGGATCATGGTTCGTGGCACCATTTTCGTATTTTGTTTGTATTGTGGTCTAGGCAGTGATGTCGGTTAGAAATTATACAGATTTATTCCAGGATAAATGTGGGTGAAATATTCCCGTTGTGACGAAAAACATGAATTTCGATTGATCAATCCAGAATTAAATGTTCGCCATGACAGTGGACATTATTTTAATATAAACATGGATCAATATATGGAAATATCTTCACCAGCTGTCCAGTGTTGATGTGTCGATGAGTGCGTGATGTAGGTCACTACGACCTGATGAATCATGTGACAATTTGGGTGCATCATGATAGAGACAGTTCACAATATGCAGTATTTGATGGTTCAGTTCACAAGATGCAGTATTTGATCGTTCAGTTCACAAGATGCAGTATTTGATGGTTCAGTTCACAAGATGCAGTATTTGATGGTTCGTCTTGATGTCCGACTAGACCATGATAGTCTCAAGGGGAGAAACCAGTGCACATGGTTGGAATGTTCTTGTTTCTGTTCCATCGGACATTGTACCAACGGTTACACATTCATGGGTTTTCTGTATGGTAGATGGAACATGTCTTTGATTCACTGACCTGTATATAAAATATTAGCCTAGGTATTCAGAAATCAAAATTTATAATCTTGTTGTGTTTTTTCCCCATAGGACTGCACTGACAAACAAAAGGATGTCCATAAATAAAAAAATTGAATCCTGACGATTTACAGGACTACTTGCATGCCAAAGGACATTCAGATATCTAAATCATATTATTGATATTTGTCCACAGGAACACTACCAAGCTAAAAATTGTCTTCAGAAATCTGAAGTTTGAATTGACATTTTACAGGAACACTGATCAGTGAAAGGACATTCTGAAACCAAACTTATTGTTCTTGCTGTTTGTCCACAGGAACACTGACAAGCGGAAGGAGAAGTCTCGGGATGCCGCCCGATGCCGTAGGAGCAAGGAGTCGGAGGTGTTTTACGAACTGGCGCAGAACTTGCCGATAGCACCGTCCGTGACGGCCCAGCTGGACAAGGCTTCCATCATGAGGCTGGCCATCAGCTTCCTAAAGATATGTCAGATACGAGAAGAAAAACAGTGGATCGGTGAGTGACGCCATTCTTACTTAACTCTTGTCAGAGACACTGTAGAGCCCAGGGCTTTGGATTAGCATATGCCCGAAGTAAATTTTTTATTGTGGGCAACCTATTTTTTGCAACATTTATAGCACTTTTGGTGCCTTTGCAACTTGCCCTGACTTGCCTTGCAGGCAAGTAACTCCAAATGTTAGTCTGGAGCCCTCGAGGCATTTTTCTCCAAAACGTATTGAAAAATATTATTAATAAAATAATAATTCATATGAAATTATTGACAAGGGCTATTTTTTTTACATAGATCTATACGTCTTTTTTTTTATGTATTGGTTTGACATCAGACTACGTTTGAGTGTTTATGTGTTTGGAACATCGTTAACATTCTTCCCGCTGGATGGAAATGGAGATGCCCTGTTGGATACAGATGGGCTTTGATTGAATCCAGAAGTGCAGATATTTTAGTCGCACTATGTAGAAATTAGCTCATTCACATAGCTGGAATTTAGCAAAATGTTGGTTGTTTTTTTTATGTCTGAAAACTGTTATCTGAATGCACCTTTAATGCGCAGAATGATCACCCAAAATTTTAGGACCTGAACATTTTTATTAATTACAATTCCTGAACATTTTTATTAATTACAATTTAATGCTTTAATAAATAAAAACGACATCCACTCTGTATACAACACCTAAACACTTTGAGATATTCACGGCATCGTTATCGCAGATTTACGGACTTCACGCTTCAGTGCCCATAGTCCAGTCTCGTCCGCTCGGCACCGACAATGATTCAAGGTATATGTACACCTTTAACGCGAGGACATCCGCACCCAGACTCGAATTAGGTGGCCATTGATACGCGGAGAACATGCGAGCTCTAGATTAACCAGACATACATCTCAATTATTGCAATGTTTTACATAACGTCTTCAGCGCAGACTGAACGGGCTTCCTGCAACCCAATGCCCAGGAACACGTTGAAGTGCCCCCATTTCCTTCTTGCTGCCTGCTTTTGATGCCAGCCCTTTTTACACTTGTACATAAAGCAGAGCTTTCGAGGGATGCTGAGGATTAAATAACCACTTGTTGCTCTTTTCGTAGTTAACAAGGCTGCATCGTCGCTGATGGCTTTCATTTGTTTGTAATTTGATTATGAGATCTTTATTGGCCTGGGTCTTGGTTTTATTGATAATAATTTGAGCATGTTTTAGTTTCAGTTACGGGCAGAATTTACTAATTTTGCGTAATTGTATCTGTAATGTAAATAGGATTTTAAGACGAACAAGATTGTGACTTTTTATCCGTTATATTTGAAAGCAAATTTATTTACAAAAATTGTATGAGTTTTAGCTGTACATCTGAAGTGTGTATACTGAATGAATGCAATATTAGTTTATCTGCAAAATGTAGTTAGTTAATGTCAATGTGTGATTGATTAAATTTAACACAACTTCTCAAGTTTGAATTCTCTGTAACTCACAATAATACGTAAGCATTATTAATATTAAAAATCACCACAACATTGTATTAATATCCCGGGGCGGGTGGTAGCACAGTGGTAGAACGTTTGGACTTCAGAGCCAAAGGTCCTGAGTTCAAATCCTGCCTTGGGTGGCCCCCGGCATCAATGTTCGCTGAAGTTACCTTTCTGACGCAATATTAATGGGATGTGTAGAGTGGCAATACAGATATGATCCTTGGTCTGTCAGTACCACCGGTGCTCCCAGATTTACTGCAACAGTCAGCGCTACAGATGTTGAGGGTTTCCTCCTGCCCTAAACTGTCAAGTCGTGATATTAGTGAAACTTGAGATTCTAGAAAGCAACTCTAAACTCCATTACAAATCTTTTTAAAAAACACATTAACATGCCAGTATACATGTTTTATGACATTTATCAACTACCAAAAATCTCACGTAATTGACATAATTTCTCAATGTTTACATCAACATGTCAAGTTCTATGCATAATATTTCCATAGTATTATGTTTCCATTCTTTCTACAACTAGTGCAAGTAGTTTATCTTCTCTTCCGTTCCACCTAGTTTTAATTGGAGCACTTTTTCCCCTAAGGTAGAATTGTTTGCATTCTATCTGCAAGTGATAGGCTAATATTATTGTGTCAGTATCTGCTGGGAAGTTTATTATTCTGTTATTGTATATACACATCAAAGGTCAAATATTCCATAACACACACACGCCAGGAACAGACTGTTAATATCAATATCTGAATCGGTGCCTGTTTATACTTCACAAGAAACATGATGTATGTAATTGTTAAGAAAGTATGAATCTAACTGATTCTCGAGCGATACGATGTAAGCAGTTGTCTTTCACTGATGGTAGAATAGGCTGGATGTCCTTAAGGACTTGGACATTAATTGTGCTATATTATATTTTTTATTTGATGAATATTAGGGGTGTAGCGATAAGTCGATAAGTCTACTTATTGCAACGATAGCAAACTTAGCAATTGATAACAATTGCCGATAGTATGATGGAATATTGATAGTTTAGGTATTTTTTTCTCTTTAACTCGGTTTCTTTTCTGATACCAACTTGTCCTGATCCGAATAGACACTTCTAACTTGCATTGGAAACATTGCTAATGACGTCACTTTCAGCTTATAGGAGACAATATCCAATTCCTGAATAGGATACTTTATTGATACCAATAAATACCTAAACACATCTTAAATAATTACCATATTATAGCTAATTAACATTCATTTTGCGTAATCAAGTACAGTGCCCCCTCGATATATAACACAGTCCGATACACAG
>JAULBP010091116.1:0-12205 GCA_032355345.1 Lepetodrilus pustulosus | reverse complement strand
GATATAGAATTGATGATGACTATCACAAATTAATGTAGTTTACATTTATTACTCAAATATAGTGCTACGTGCTCATACAAATCTGTGATTGTATGCCTTTAAGGGGTTAACATATACACGCATGTTAAACTGTACTGATAGAATATCAGTGGATAATACAAAGTGTTTATTAAGAATAAAATGTGTGTGCATGCGCGGGTCGATTACATAATGCTTGGCAAACAGGTAAATTATGAAGTTAGTGTTCAATTGGAACATTAACCTGTAATCTAATTCGAGAATATAGATGTAACAAATTCCATTGACGCCATCCCAGTTTCAGACAACATTCTCAACCATATAAACATGCCAAATTCATGAGTTACCATATCAGTGTATAATAAACTAACTATGTCTTCACAGATGAACTAACTATGTCTTCTGTGTAATAAGCTAACTATGTCTTCGCAGATGAAGAGACGCACCATTTTCCTGATCCTGTCGAGGACAAGGTCGACGATCTCCTTGCCAACGGTGTAGTGGCCTCGGGCGTAGTTGTTGGCGGCGTCCTCCTTGCCACTGATCAACTGCTCGGGGTGGAACAGCTGGCGGTACCCGCCCATCCGCACCTCGTCTGTGGAAACAGGTACTTGCATGCAGAATGTGAAAACAATGTTACAATCCCCAAGGGCTTTTCTAAGCGAAATGGCTACTACTATTAAATGCCAATGTTGAGGTAGAATTGTCGATGAATTTCATTTGAAAGAGGTACAGTGTATCGGAATGATTGACCATTCGGAATTGGTCCATAAGACATAAATTATGAATGCTTCCCATGAAATGTAACCATTATTAGAATGAATGTTTAATAGGGAGTGTAAGTAGACACAAGTTTCATTTATATCCGTTGAGATAAACTGGTCAAAAATCTAAATGCGCTACGCATTGACTGTCATGATCCAGACGTCTTTCACAATATATGGTCTACAGATATTTTCTTGGTTTACGGTCACTGGAATATTTTTTATCAAAGCTGTAGTTCCATTTTGAGAGCATATGCCGTATCAATGTTCATAAAAGATAACTTTGATAAGCAATTATCTAATGCTATAGCTCCAATTAGGTGTCACCGGATGCCTGGCACCGGAAATAACACCAGACAAGACTTACACTGCCTGTTGTATATTACTCAGAATTGTACATTCATGAATTCATGGGTAGAAACACGTTATTATTCAGGTATGAATGTAATTTACTTTTCCGGTGTGAATAATTCAACATTATTCAATATTGGATGTTTGATATGTAGCTGGTCCAATGCTGCATATTATAAGCAACAACTTAATCATTATAATTATATACATTGTAGTTTGTAACAGCAAAAACATTGGCCACGTCTATGACTATCAACCATTCCCCAAATCCCACAAATTAAGTCAACATTTATCCAAAAGACAAACAAATCTCTATAATAAAAAAAAGCATGGGGTATTTTTAGACCTAGGATTGGGTCAGTTTTAATTGTTTTGCTCTAAACGTATTCGAAATTCCAATCGTGGCGTGAACGTGGATCGAACAAAACAAACATGACGGTCCTAACTCAGAACTAAAACCCACAGGTCTACACAGTGAAAGGACTGATGGAGACAAAAGCGTTAGAGTTACTGAAACATGCTTTAAAGTGAGGACATTTGAAAAGAGCTGGGAGTATGGTACAGGTAGTCAGTCACTCTGCGGTCTGTTTCGTATCAGTAGATTGCCTATAAGACAAGACATGTTGTTCAAAAAGATTACAGTATTCTCCATTTGCCTACCTATTTAGAAATTGACTGAAATAATAGCTATCACCAAGTCTAGCATGGATCCTTGTACAACATAAATTATTCCTATACAATTATAGATGTCCTAAAGCAGAATAATTTGAGCCAAATCTTGGAAATACAATTATATTTCAACAAAATATAATAACATAAGTTATTGAAGAACCTGCTTCAAAGACCAATGCTACTCTTGCTTTTTAAAACATTATAAATACATGTACATACAAATATATTCTCATCACATGTGTTCTGACGAATATCAAGACCACATGTATAGAAAAATTTCTGTAATGTTGGTTTAAATATTAATCTGAAACTTTACAGTAATGTATTGTCATAATTGTGGCAGTAGCCCAGAACAATACTTCTAACAACATTACTATTCACCTTGATCTTGCTAATGAGCCCGTTTGCCTTTCAACCATGCACCTTGTGCATTTAACAGCATTTAACAAGTGCACTTAGGACAGCGCTGGTGTCAAACATTGTCAAACAATGCTGAATGGTTGTGTAATTTGCCATGTGGACAGAGTCATTAATTAACTATGAACAAAGCACTAAGTGTCATGGTAAAGGGAATATCCCAGTCAGTTAACCTTTCAGAACGTTGGTGGACGCTTAGTAGGACGCAACACACCCAGCGTGAAAATTAACAATGCAGTTAATGTGCAAGAGGAAAAAACGACTTCAAAGCCAAACTTGTATATGAATAATCACAGAGCTGCCGATTCTGAGCTTTGTTATCAGATAATGGCAAATTGCAAATGTCATAAAATGAGTCTATATTGTTTTTCCATCTGAAGTGAAACAGAATAATAATTGGATAGTGCTATGAGGGCAAGCTTCGTTGACAAGGAACAGATAGATATATTGCGCACTTGTCAGTGTATGTGTTGAATGGTACTGTGATCCACCGAGAAAAAAAGAGCTAAAATGAATTAATTCAAAATGGCATACAAAGACATCATGGTGAAAAATGCACAACCAATACTATCAGTTACCAGTTCACATCTAAACTAACAATGTTCTTTTATTATGCGTTGATGCCTTTAACTTTCCTGTATATAATATAATCTTATCAACACATCTACAAAAAATGTTTAAATAGTATCTCATATTTCTCTTTAGGGTTGTATGTTGTTTAAATAAAATAATACTTTCTTTTGCACGTGTAGTACTTCTATAATGTATATGCATATTAATAGTCAAACATACTTCAGTAATGTTAACTTGACAGCTTAAAGAATTAGGTTGATTTATGTGTGAACCAATATGACACAGGTTCACTGTTATCAATAGTAAAGCTATAGCCATGTTAGTGTAGGAATGTCGAGAAGATACAGCTACTGTTGTGCTCATGTTAACCTGTTTAATGAATGGTGTCTATGGAAATACCCGAAGCAGCTGGCGTCATCAAAGGATATTAAATAGCTTGCCGACCGATGGATGGTCAGTGCAAATATTAAATAGTAGTACATCTGACTCGTAGTATCATAAATACTGTAGTAGAAAATGGAATGTTAATATTGCATATTGTTATGTATCCTAGCTCAAAATGTGTATCCTAACTTGAAATCTGCATCCTCAATATGTATCCCAGGACGAGATATGTATCATGAAAATGTGTTCTTGCTGAAGATGTGTATCCTAGTTCAAGATGTGAATCCTATGAATGTATACTAGCTGAGTAACTTGAGATGTGAATCCTCAAAATGTATCCTAGCTGGAGATGTGTATGCTAGCTTTAAATATATGTTAGATCTAGGTGTTTTCCTGCTCAAGGAATATCATAGATCAATACGTGTTCTAACTCAAGATTTATCTTAGCTTGAGATGCACTTTATCTAGAAATGCATCCCAACTCAAGATGTAACCCAGTGTCCAGTTGTACGACACTCTTATAGGCTACAATAGTTGTAGAGACTTACAACTGCCGTTACAATAGTTGTAGCACCGTCTTATTCCGATAGCCCACAAGAGCTTCGTGCAACTCAATTCAAATTGTAGAAGACTCTACAATTGGACTCATAACTATTGTAGCACTACAAGAGTGTGGTGCACTTGGACCCTGGTTGAGATGTATCTTAGCTTGAAATGTATAGGTGTATCCTAACTGGAGATGTATCATAATGAGATGACTCAGATGTATCCTAACTAGATGTATCTGTTAACTCGAGATATATCCTAAAACAGGTAACTGGAAATGTATCCTAACTGGAAATGTATCCATACCAGTCCTAACTAGATGCGTCCTAAGTAGAGATTTATCCTAACTGGAGATGTATCATAGCTGAGGGTGGGATGATCATACTAATAGGACTGTGACCAATGTTGCCATCCAGTCTTACATTCTTCATTGTTATGCTAATAATAAGACAGATGGCATGCAGATAACAATAGTAATACGTAAAATGTTTTAGTCAGTCTCAACAATCACAATTCACAGAAATCATGGCAAAACCATTTCAAATGTATATTAGGACATTGCTAGGAAATGAACCAATATTTAAAAGAACTTTTTCAGTTGCCAATTGTGAAATATGCAGAAGTTACCAGCTTTAAAATGTCCTTGTCCATTGCTATATTTGTCCATTGTTATACTCATGATACTTGTCCATTGCTATCGGGCTGAATGTAATTTCTAACACTGTCAAAATCATAACCTTGCAGAAAGCAACCAAATAAAGCCGACTTTTCTTATTTTCAATACCTGAAATGTCCACTTATGTTTATCAATGTGTACATGTAAGGTGATCCTATAGTCACGACAAACATCTCGCGCTCGAGTTCACATCTCCCAATAACCTTCCTCGACAGAGACATCAAACAAACACCTGAATAGAGCAATTTGCATTGCCCGCGTCCGTATGCTTCTCCAACGAAACACAGCCTTAGCCTGGC
This sequence comes from Lepetodrilus pustulosus, assembly GCA_032355345.1. Lineage (NCBI taxonomy): Eukaryota > Metazoa > Mollusca > Gastropoda > Lepetellida > Lepetodrilidae > Lepetodrilus > Lepetodrilus pustulosus. The sequence continues at coordinate 7,505 of JAULBP010091116.1, read as the reverse complement.
GGAATATCTCCGCATGAGACAGATCCACAAGAGCTCAATCGCTCTGTTTCTCTCACTTTTCATCTCGATCTCTCCTCATCCCATCCTCCGTAATGGCTTGTAAATAATTTTTTTAATCGAATTAGTTTTGGACAACTGCCTTTAAAACAGGACTTGGAAGTCGCTCACCCGTGGACGGAGTAGACCCGATACCTAAAGTCCTTGTACGATTGTTCACGACAAGCAATTGTTGTTCGGGCTTTCATATTCTGGGGGAACTTTAGCATGGAGGACGTTTGACTGAGTGACTTCGCCTGGCCCTACCAGTCACAAAGCTGGTCATGATATTACGACGCGATATTAATTGTACCTGGAAGTTTCATGGGTATAAAGTTCTCAAAGGATCTTACTTAAAGCCCTACTTCCTCTGCCCCTGAGATGCAAGTTTTATCTTGGCATTCAAAATGGACACAGCTGAATAGTAAGAAGGTGGTAGGAAGGTTACAACCGACAACAATACGGATTATCACTGGCAGTCTTAAGAAATTACAATAGAGCTGGGCGTAGGTGTTTTATTTCCTATTGCAATATATCACGAATAAGGAAATCCTCATTGTGAGAAATGTATTTTCTTTTTATATTTCAAACATAAATCTATCCTGACAATTTGAAAGTTGTATGAAATATTCAACAAGTCATATGCCGACATGTGACAAAAAATGCAATAAAAATATTAATTTCCATTCACTTTTCCCCTGTATGTAATTTTGAAATGCAAATTGCTTCTACTGTACTTTTGGAAAACTGATATGTAAATTGTCTCTATTTTTTTTTTAAACTGATACAAAAACAAATAAGATATATTATGCATTCAACTTTTAATTAAAAGGTAAATTGATATCAAAATGACATATTGATTTACCAAATTAGCAATAAACATGTGACAAGGAGTCAAGTTACATGTATATATGTAGCTGTAACATATGTTACGTATCCATTGCCAATATGGTATCAGGAATCACTTTGCCAGGAGTCCCATAGAAGGAACCCATAGTAAGGAACCCATGTAAAAGGAATCCATTGAAAGAACCCATAGTAAGGAACCCATCAGAAGGAACTGTAGTGTGGAATCAAGCCAACCTCCAACCTTTTGTTTCCAATTTAGAGGATAAGGTTAATGGTTTGAATAACAAACAAACATTAACCTACAAAGAACATAGATTGCCCTTAAAAACAAAGCAAGTGCTATTCTTCACAGTTGGGAGTGAAAAACAATCCTCAGTTGATAAAAGTTCACGACATAATTGCCTAATTTTCTGCCTGTAACAGAATCCATTAATGGGACGATTTGTCCGTCACAATGACAGCAGCAGAGATGGCATTACGGCGCCATTGACCGGGTCATTGAAGCGCCTACTGCAGGAGGCGAGACTGCCACGAGACTGCCACCGGTGCTTCAAGCTGCGAGGACTAGCTGGCCCTTAAACAGCCATTATCGCCAGAAATCACAGAGACAATATTTGAAAAGTCAATAGGAACAAGGTGGCTTACCCCCTGCCACCTCTTATTTCAAATCAAAGAACCTAACTGTGAGCGATGTTGTACATTGACATTGGTCTTGTTGTCCTTTCAGTAGGGGTGGCAGGACGGGGTGTGGCAGGACGGGGTGTGGGTCAATCCGTATACACTACAGTCTCATTTCCGCTACACGGTTTTGTTGTTTAAGATGATCTTTTGTTGTTTAAGATGATCAGTCTTTTTGATAGATCAGCTGGCAGGATTAAACTTTTTAGGCTTGATACTAATCTCTGTCAGCGGCTCCTTTCATATAATATTACAATCAATATAATTAATATTTGAACTATTTACTTTCATCCTCTGAGACTATGGACAGTCTAGCTTGATACAAGATTTCAATCTGTATTTTTCACTTTTCTCAGACATGTAAATCTTAGTTTATAGTTATCGTGGCAATATCTAACACTACCAGGGTTACTATACTACACGAGATCAGAATGATTGTAACCAATTTCACAAAAAGCTGCTATTGTGCATCTTCAACTCTTCCATCAACCTGACATGAAGTGCCATGATACTCTTAACCTCTCATCTCGCTCAATTTGCTTCAATATTCTTCACATTCTTCCTTTTTCTCTCTCATTGTATAAAACATCCTTCAAACCCCTTCTGCTGATAATAATCAAGATGAATCAATGTTACAAATATTTAACTCTATTCCATTCAGAGACTCACTGATTGTAGATTGTACAGAAGTAACAGAAGGGTCCCATTCCACAAAAAGGCCATAGCTTTACGAGGAGTCAACTCCTATATACTTTAGCATGGTGCTACGACTCGTAGCACACGATCGTTCGAGGGGCCGGGAACTTTCCTGAATAGTACCGTAATGGTCATAATTGGTATAATTACCAATCCTGCCCTATGCCTTGTTATTCAAATTCTTCTAATACTTCCTGTCCCGTCTACCTGAATGTTTATCACTGATCGTGGCCACTCTCCTCTACCTACATTCTTGGTTCTGCCACCTTGCCCCCCATCACGAATTCCGCGGACTGCCACTAGCCCATCACGAATACCTGGTCAATTACCAGTAGTACTGCAGCCGTTTTCTCGTTCCAGTACCACCAACATTCCATTAAAACCACCTACGTCTCGGTCTACACACATACATGAACCTTCATTCACACCTCAGTCTACATGGTCTACACTTGTAACACATGAACCGACACCGTTACAGGAACCCACAGTCCAGTCCATCGTAATGACAACACAGCCCATGCTTTCAGTATATCCGTTGGATTCCGCGCCAGCTGTTAAGTAGAGTTTAGCTTTCCAATATCAATCCATTTCGCCCTTTCCCCCCAATTCCACAACCCTGAACCACATTTCGATTGCCCTCTCTGCCATGCCCAGTGCCAAACACATTGCCAGTGTAAAAGCGCGCTATCGTACTGCTATGTGTAAAGCTCTGCTAGTGTAAGAGCACACTTTGGGTATTGATCGAGTTGCTCATCCAGGCAGAACGGCTCTCCACAGTGAGCACTGCTAGTATCTTTGGGCAGGATCAGATTTCAATCCCACATCAAACAGCCCAGGCGCCTATTACCTTCTGTCCAATGTGTAATTTAGCCAAAACCTAGCTGGCTTAGATTTCCTAGGGCAGCCTTGCCCTCGTATTGTACTGCTATACTTGAGGTGGCCTGTCTCATAACAATGTTCTCATCTTCTCAGTTTCTTCTCCGTCTCACGATATTCTCATCTTGGTGAGTCTCTCCCACCTCTCCATCAGTTTTCCTCCATATATCATGTCTCTTCTCAGTCTCTCTTCCTGAGATGGTGTCAATACCTCTCGGACCCAGCACCTGCCCAAGTCGGGCGCCATTTGTACCAGGATTGTCCCCTGGACTTCCACCAGCACAGTACAAATAGGTTCCTTTACTCTGAAAAGCTCGCAATCACAGAAATCCCCATAGGACCGAGGGGGTCCTGATAATATCACGTACCAAAGAAATCTCCAAGTTCGAATGGCCCTACGTGGGACACCCCTATTTCCGAATTCGCTCTCTTTGAAGTGGCCCCTAGCCCACGACTTGTTCAACAATGTTTCAATTCGCGTGCACACAATACAGGACTCTTTAAAACAATGTAGAACAGTTTGTGGACCGAGCGTCAACATGATATATGTACTCAGGAACTGTGAGGGAGCAGACCCCGAGACAAAACTCTATCTTTTACTTACCGAAATCGCTTCATCCATGTTATAGTTCGCGAGATTAAATCCAGTCTTTTTCTTCCAGATTTGTTCCTCCAGTGCTTTATTTAGGTGAGCATTCACGAAGAAGCACTCGGCTGGAAATAGATAATAGTAATTTACCAACAAAACCGTTTCACGGTTCGATAAATTTAAATATAGTCTCAACATTGATCAAAACATGGGTATGCGTAGTCACAGAAGCATGTTGCAGTTATAGATGTAACAAAATGTATTCTGATGAACGTAATTACTGGTAAGAGTTAGTATAATGTCATAACAACATACTATAATTGCAGTAGCAATATAATAGCAATCTCTAACAAATGAATCACAAAGATTTCCATAATTAAATTTAACTGTCAAAAAGGTTAAACTTGTGAATGCAAACTAAATAAACCAAAGTAGATTATATATGTACTAATTCCACTAATGATACATTTGGTATAATGATTTAATTAGTAAAGCACATATATTATACATAGGTAGGATTAAATAAAGTTTAAAACTTAAAGAATTAATATTGGCAACATTGTAAAACAATGTATATTAGTTCATGCTTTATACGGTGATAACGTAGGTATAGTAGATATAGGTATGTGATATATGAACAATGCACGGGTGTACCTTCGGAGGAAATTCGGGCAGATCGACACGCTGTAGTATGCACAAGGGGGTAGAGGCGTGCAATATGAAACAAACGAAACAAAATGAGTAAGAAAAATCAAGCAGAGAAGTCCACTAAATCTAGGAGCAGGTCGAGCAAACGCCAAAACAGCGTCGTGGCAACTTATTCTGACCCTAAGCCCGGCCATAACGGTCCAGTGAAAAGGTTTGGACAGTGGGCTGTAGCGGTCAGTCTCTGATATCGATCGATGTAGCATGCATGTTTTCGGTCCGAGTTGCACTCTTTCCCCCAAACTCACCATGTTTACTTTGTAGTTTTCCCATAGTTCAGTAAGTGACACTTTTCCATCAAAGTTTGTGGTATAAAAAGTCACTCATACGGCTTGAAGTAGTCCGAAAATCGCACTAAGTGAAGTTAGGTTCCCGCTAGAAGACTGTCTCTCGCTACATTCAATATACGACATTCACTCACAACACGGCAAGGGGGCGGGGCCGACCTCCGTGAGCGACAGCGGGGTCGGTTCATTATTCCCTCCAAGGGGGTAAATACCAAAGATTCTTTATTATATGATATTTCATTAAATACAAGTATTTAGCTAGTGCGACTTTAATACAGCGGGTTTGATGTATGTGTACTCATATGCACACGACGCTGTGGTGAATGGGTGGCGTTTTTATAAACAATTGTAGAGAACAGGACTACCCACAATCGGAATTTCTACCGATGCGAATGACTGAGTTTATTTGGGCTGCTCCGGATAAGCTCTTGTCTGATTGGCCCATTGTTACGGCTGTCTTTGTTCCGTTTATTGGTCCATGTTCATTCATCGGCGAGTTCTTTGATCATACAGCGTGCGAAATTATATTCTCCGATTAATAGGATCCTTTCTAAATGTTTGGAACTAACATATCACACACTCTGTGTATATATCACTCTGGGAGGGATATCGGTGTGTTTATCACCTGTTTATATCGTGTACCAGCGAACGTTGTAGAGGGGGAAAACGTGCACCGTCGCTTTGATAACAATGGATGACGTCACTGCTGGGATAATATTTACGTTTTACTGTTACGAGAATACACCGCTTTAAACTATGGGTGTGACTTAACACACCCGAGAATGGATACATATATCACAGTCTATATACTCTAACGTTACGTATCGTTTAGTTGCCAGCTGGGCTCTCGCAACAAACTTTTTCTTTGTCATTTGCGATCTCTTTATTATACCATATTGTTCATCAGTTCACGTAAACATGTATATTTAGGCAACGTTACATAAACCGATAAAGCTCCGTACACATGTATTCATATTTTAAATTCCATTGTATACGTTAATACACGCTAATGTATCGTTCTAAATACCAAATATTTAATTGTACATTTACTTTACTTTTTCCCCCTATCTTCTTAATCGTGATAGTGAATGAAAAATGCAATCCATATAGGAATTCTTAAATAACTATATATGGCATGACAGGCCAACCACGCATGCGTGTTATATTATAAACTATATTTTGTTCCTAATTTAATAGTTAGTTTTTTTTAAATATGTATCTAGGACGTTCCAGCTCTAAGGTAACCGATTTCCTTCCTATAAATAGTAGTTCCATGCTTGAAGTCTTTGAAGCTAACAGTTTATGTGTTTGGTACATAATTACTTTGTGGTACTTATCTGCCTTTAAGTAGCAGGGGAGGCGAGAAACTGTAGAGCAAATGTAGCATACGATACTGGTATAAATTATTTACATGGTTTTCTATTTCGTACAAATATGTGAGTTGCAGGTTGCAAGTAACTATTGTGTTTAAAATGTCGTATTGTTATACCGTTATATAATTTATTAAACTTTGTGGTTTAACATATGTTTAACTACTAGTTATAAACTCGTCGCATATGATGAGATTCCTGCAGTATGGCATCAACTTGTCAACTCATTGCGTATTTAAAAAGAAATAACTATATAACGTAGTCTAACTGTGTATGCTTTAGCCATAATACGTGGCTTTAGCCATAATACGTGGAGACCATGCTACATGTATGCTAGATCAGCCCGTATAATATTTTCGTATTTTCATCATTTCTATATGACTATTTTGCTGGCGTCGCTCCAGCCATCATGACATTGTGTGATACTAGTAATCTCTGCCATGAAGATTTGGATCCAATGTCTGTATCGTACACGCGTCAGAGGATCCAATGTCATCGTGCCAGTCCATCCGCACCAGTCGTGGCTCGGTTGTCTTACCGTTACACACGTTGTTGGGGTTCTCCTCCTCCTTGTAATATAAACGCAGACCACTATGTCTAATTAACATCTGGCAAATCATCACATGTTGACGGATGTTAGGTAGGCATAATGGTCTGTATTTCGAGGATCAATCCCGCCACACACATAAATATGGGCTAACCTATACATACACTGTATTCATTGTTCACTTGCTTCAAGCAGCCAAACCTACTCACTCACATCTATATACTACCTATAGCTTTAATTTCTTATAGCGAAATTAAACCCACTTAATAAAGCAAGTAAATGTTTGCACTTCCGTGTTAAAACGATTAACGATAGAAATCGACCAACTCTTCGTTGATCTAAGACCTCTACACCTACAAGATTTGTGATCAGTTCCATTTTACGAGCGCTTCGATTCTTGCACAGGGTTACGGTAATGGAAGATCTGGTCACGCCTGAGTGCCGCCGTTCTTTGACATCCCAAAGCATTCATAATTACTAATCAAATTAATCATAATTATTAATCAAAGTGATAGTTGAGAGCGGATATAAGTGTGACACGACATAAATAGTAAAAAAGATTGGCATGTCACAATAGGATTAGTCTATCGCCTGTAAGTATCGTTTGAATGTATACGGTAACCACTAAACAGAGCAGTATAAATTGTGGGCCCTACTTTTATTAGGAAAACTGTAGCAAATACCATTATACAAACTGTAATAAAAAGGCAGTTTTATTTACATAAGATAGTAATTGACAACGTTAGCAACGCGCGCGCGCGCGCACACACACACACACACACACACACACACACACACACACACACACACACACACACTCTAATATATATTTTACTTTGTAAAAACATTTTATTTATAAATATAACCAGATG
>JAULBP010091105.1:0-12206 GCA_032355345.1 Lepetodrilus pustulosus | reverse complement strand
CTATTAGCCCTGAGGATACCTTTAGCATTGGCACAAATGGCCCGGGCTAACGGGCTAGTGTTAATTTCTATCCCTGCTATGATCCGGTTGTTTCGCTTACTGGTCAGATTTTAACGAAAACGGAAGTGTCATGTATAACGGTGTCTGACTGTATTCATTTCATTAGTAAATTATTAACTTTGAGTCATCACCTCTGTGTGAAATATTCCCACTGAAACATAAAGCACTAATTCAATCAAATCAATACTTTTTGAACTGTTTCAGTCATCTGTGTCATGTGACTCCACTCCATCAATGTCTGTCAGAGAGATAGTAATGAAAAGAAGAATAAAATGTGACACGCATACACCAGATTTCAACTTCAACAGAGGTGAGATCGCGAGTGATAGCAGACTGAATACTAGTATTTGCTTCATGCACTATTATTCAGCACTTGCCATTTCTGGTATTTTGTAGTCCATGAACGATTGAATTTTAAAGATTAAAACTTTACGGACTTTAATTTAAAAGAGCAAAGTATTTTGTAGAAACTCATTGTAAGCAGTTAATACAAATCAATTTAATTGTCAATTTATAAAAAAAATTAATGAGGACATTATAATCTTTTTTTTATTACCTGGTATACATGTACATGTACTTGATTTTCTTTTACCATTTTGTTTTATGTTAATTGGGTCAAAAACTCAAATGTCAACGTGGGAGCCGTCAGTTTTTAATTCAGTTGCCTCTCATCTTAATTAAAATACTTGGTATACCACGTTTATTAAGTGATGCTCCTGTTTCTGAGTTTTGAATAATTTGTCTAGTATTCAATGTTCCATTCTAGGTGGCTTTCCAACAATTCCTACAAATTCCCAGATGCCCATCTTCGGCATTCTCAGTAGCCCTGACATTAATGATGGCCGTAATGAGAAGTCTCAAATGTTCTGGACATACAAGGAAAGCATGGTTTGTAACTGCTCAATCATGACCATTAGTTAAAGAATCTTGAAAGCGGTTATAAACCCCAATTAATGGTTTTTTTCTTTAACCCTCTCCCTGCTGGATTAGGCATTGACACTGCTCTTTAGGGCATCTCCGGTTGTCTGCAGCAAGGAGAGCTGTTAGCTTTTATTATAACAATATTTTAAATTGATGAATATTTTCAATGGATATTTTCTAAATGTTGGTCTCCAAATTTGATTAAAATTCATTTAGCTGTTAGACATTATGAATGCGTCCTTTGACGTGTTACGTTACAGATTGTCATTCGTGACGTTTAGTTAACAGAAAAAAGTCATCACAATCGAAAAGAAGTTCCAACTATATATATACTGGTATAGCGGAAAAGCGATATTCAACGTGTTGAATAATCCAATACAATTATCACACATGTGATAATCCATGCCGTAGTGTAATAAAATTTATTAATGTCATGTTAAACAATATGTTTCAGAAATACTGTCAGCCAGGGAGGTGGAAACAAACAAAGGCCGTCCAAATCCAATATTGACAACAGAATTAAGCAATTTTCATAGGACTAAAACGTTGAATGCAATGCTAAAATACTTTCCGTTTTCATTCCTGTTCAAGTAAGATGTTAATGTTATGTCGGACTAAGTTACCAGTCACTATTGTTTGTTTGTTTCTTGTACAATTCAAAATCAATAAATTATATTCAAAGAAGTTTAATGTTATTGGACAACCCTGGTTTTGGGGTCCAGTTGAACCATGCTGTTGTAGGCTACAATATTTGTAGGGACTTACAATAGTTGTAGTTTTGTCTTATCCATATAGCCTGCAAAAGCTTCATGCAATCCCACTATTGTAGCACTAAGAGCGTCGTGCAGCTGTTGAGTGAATATGGACTTTTACCGTCGCTGAGGGAATCTTCCACCCATTTGTGGATCGTGCAACTAGACGCCGTTTGCTAACTAAATAATTCTTTACATACATAAATACATGTTTGATTGAAAGGGGCATTCAAAAGAAAATCTTTCTCAAAATATGGTAACCTGAAGTTGGTTGTATTATGGTAAGCCATGTACATGTACACCAATATCATTAGTGGCTTGCTCTTCATAATAGGATTGCGTGGTAGTTTCAACAAAAACCCAGGTTTACATCATTTCCTGCTACAGTCGACACCCGTTTATCCGGACTTCTGATATCTGGTTCCCTCGCTATCTGTATGGTGTTTACTGGGAACCATATATCAATCTTCCTATGTAAAATTCAGTTATCTGCACAATTTTACCAGGAACACAACCAGTCAGATGAACAGGGATTGATTATATATATATAGTAAAAGCAGATTTAGTCGGGCTACATTACAACACTTTCATGAAATGCAGGTTTGATTAGCAAACCTCCAATCATATATCTACCACCATAATCAATCACTGACAACATTCAAATTTTGAATCAAATTGTCAGTTCACATCACGACAGGTGTATTGCTTTACTAGCTCACTGCAAGAGCAAATTAAATTGAATTCCTCTTCTTTTTGTAAGCAGTATTTCTGCAATCCTGCTGACCCAAGTGTGGAAGATAGTTAGATTTTGCAACCAACAATCCTTAGTTGGAACCAAAATAGTGAGTGCAAGTTTCATCTGGTGTTATTTTCGGCGACAGTTGAAAGAAGTCTGGCTCGTGATGGTTTTTTTTTTGTGATGTCAAAATGGATTTTTGCGCATTTAGATTCTTGACCAGTTAATGTCACTGGATATCAAATGAATATCAGGATTTCTCATGTCTACGTCCGATTACCTTTCCAGTGCAATAAAATGTAGTTATCCTTGGTTCATCAGTATCAGCTTGTGCTTGCATGTTTACTGCATTACTATGTACCAGGGCATCATAATCATTTCTAGACACTCTCATCTCGTATCTACTACAAGACCATAAGCACACTTGTAGCAATTGTTTATACATGGCATGCGTGCACTTACGAGAGCGCTATGATCTCATAGTGGATATGAGAGCTTCGAGAAATGATACCCAGGCATAGAAGTTGAAAACAAGCCTGGAGTGTGGGGGCTGAAGGCTCTAAGCTACTGTACATCCAGTGCAAGTAAATCTACCCCATGACAAGTATATCTGTGGATCTGCAAAAAATTGCCATGCCTACACTATGTAAATCTGATAAGCCATAATTGTATGAGTGAAATAATCTTTTGCACAGACATATGGGGTATAAATCCTGAGAACACAACCCAAATGACTTCATTACACTTGTAAAAATACACTTCAATAAAAAACAAAACAAATGATGTGAAATATTTTCTTTTACCAGTGTTGTTCCATTTAGACAAATACAGGTAATATATATTGAAGTACAGGCAGATAATGAGCCAAGGATTGAATCGGATGCACTATGGTTACGAGTAGATCTGCCCAAGGAGAAATATCAAAAGCTAGTTAAAACATACAAGCCGATTGTACAGCATCTAAATCGGAGCAGATATAGCAAAATGTTTCACACAGATTAGAATCTTGTATACATATATGCAAGTCTATGTATATATTATTTGGGTGTGTAGCTGAAGTTATATATGTTGGGATTGTTATTCCCCGATTGACTTAACCGAGGATGCAAAGCTTTTGACTTTCTAATGTAATTGCCATGCATATTCCAACACTAAAAATCATTCATGTATAGTATGTTAAAATTAAATATTCACGAAAAATAACGGGAAGATGTTTTTGTCGGGCATTTTCTGTTACGTTACTATTAAGAAATTAATATTTATTGCAGATAACTTTTCTGCATACTGTTGTACAAGAGCTACACACCTGTAAGTAAAAAAAAAGGACAGTCTCTAGAACATAACATCTGTACCAACATCAAACATCAAACCACAAAGGAATTAATGCAGTTGTAAAAGTATCTGACAAGAAAATGTGGAATATCCTCAGTCATAATTCTGGAATAATTCAACAGATACCAAGCACATTAACATTTGAAACATCTTGGATTATATAAACTACATTTGTGTACTATACAATTACAATGTCGAAACTACATCAATATCACAAAATAGCATCTGTATTACCTGAGGCAACACGTCATGGACCAGGCTGCGTTTAATAACTGACCGGTCGAGAAATCTTACAAACACTTTTAATAGGACAATTTGTCAAACTATGCGATGTGTTCAATATCGGCAATATGTTCTCTAAGAGTGTTGCAGTGTTCTTGACCGTCACATTAATAACGCACCCATGGCATTGTTTTCAATCACAGCCTAATATTAGAAAGAAACAAATTACAGTGTACAAGGAATTTAGGATGTTTCTGACTTAGAGTTTCTTTCAATTTTACCCTCTTCCTGCCAGATTAGGCAACGGCTGCTCTTCAGGGCATCTCTGCTTGCCTCCAGCATGGAGAGGGTTAAAGCACTACTTTATCACGATGGTGAATAACATGTATTATATACACAATGGTCACCATTACACGAGATGGTGAAGAACGTACTATGGACTTGTCGCTATTCATACAAACCCTGTCACAATACTATGTACAATGGCCTCCTCCCTACAAGCATCTGCAAATGCAGTAAAAAATATTGACATAACAAGCGTCTTGTTACTACTGAATACTACTACTGTACTTGACAGGTCCACGTCACAATCAATGTAAGTTTTATAAAAGAACACAAAATTACACAATAAAAGCTATACCATAAAAAAATCATTTAGAATTCGAACCTATTAAATAATTTCCAAAAGTATCCACCATAAAGTCATATTTTCAAAGAATAATTTTATACGTACTGATGGCTCTTGATGTAGCCGAGATAAATATAAACTAAAACTATTCCGATTTTGTAAATACAGGAATTTATGTTATTATTTTTTTGATTCCCGGGGAATTCGCTTCGTACACTGCATGGATTGTTCGTCTTCGGTCATCTGTCGTGTACGCCTCATTGGCGACCATCGGGACAACGCTGGTCGCTTGGGAGCGTCGGGCGTGTTCTGTACCATGGGTCGCCGAGGCTGTAAGAAGCAAAGTTTAAAGGCACACTTCTAGCAGTTCTTATCAAAGATCCTGAAGTGAGCGAGTCATTGCTTTTGGGGTTTACGTCGCAGCGGGGAAGGTGTTGCAAGCAGACATGACAACAGAGAATTGTGAATTCAGAGGAAAACAAGGTCGCACTGCAGACCCCAAGCTAACTAATGCAAATAAATAAACCACTGGACAAAATAAATGAGAGGATTTCTGCGTATCTGCCAAAAAATTCCATGCCTGTGAAAGCAGTTACAAATTTAAGAAAAAGATAAATCTAATTATTTATTCTAATATTAGGTAATACTAGTCTGCAGCCCACATTTACTATTATGCCTGGTAGAACTTACCTTTAACATGGTTGGAGATTTGTTATCAAAGGTCTTAGACTGAAAAGAAAATGTGAAAATAAAATAAAAATAATAATGCACACAATATAGATTTTCACAATTCCAAAGTCTTATGATTATCATTCTTGCAAAGACATTGGGCAACATAGCAATTAGTGATTTTGGAGTTAAATATTAATGCATGAATACTTCACCCACTTGATAATAATGTGTGAATTATATATTGTGCCAAATCCATGTTTGAAAGCTTACTCATAGCACAACATTATTACCCTGGGTATCGTTTCTTGAAGCTCTCTTATCCACTACTAAACCATAGCGCTCTTGTAAGTGCACGAGTGCCATGTATATTAGAGATCACTATTAGAGTGCTTATGGTCTCGTAGATACGAGAGCTTTGAGAAACAATAGCCTGGTCATCTCACACCCTGGGGAGTATACAACCAAAGCTGCAATTGCAGGTGCTGGAAGGTTAACATAAACATTTCCATCCCATCCTACCGGGTATCCATTCACAGCTGGATGGAGAAGCAATGTGGATCTAAGATCTTTGCTCAAGAGGGCTACATGACAGCTTAAATTACGCTTGAACCTATGACCTCTAGACAACATTGCATTGATGTGTTTGGCAGTGTTTCGATAATTTTTAAACAGGGACCCTGGGGATCATTTGAAAATCTGCAAAGTTAAAGGTATGCAGGACCACCATTACAGATTTAACCACCATTGACCTTGAGCCTATGAATAATGACCCTCTTATTAATTTTTAGAACAACATTTAGTCAGACGTACATTGACAGAAAGGTTGCGTCTCCGAGAGGCTGGGTTTGTGGTGAAAACGGGCGAATCCATGGAGACTGACACAGACTTCCGAGACGACACAGACGAATTACTGCTAATACTAGAGCAGCGCATGGAATACGGACTGAAACAAGTTAACATAAAAACAATACAATAAATTATACATTAGTCAATTACTTAATTTATTTGAGTAAAAACATCCATCCACCTATTAAACCAGTTATACCGTATTAAATCGAACAGGAGAATAGGAGAATTTGTAGCTGTTTGAATTATTAGAAAAAGATGAAAATTAGAAATTATCTGTGTTCGTATAATTATGGACAACCAAATTAAAGTATAAAATATGGTTGTAATTGAAATGGCATATAAATAAAGTATTAAAAATATTTAAAATTTGAAAAATGTATTTATAAAATTAAGATTGAAAAAAAAGGTCATGTTCGTATTTGTAGGGATTTAAAAAAAATTTACAATTAATTTAGGTGTTTGAATTATTAGAGTAATTACGGTAATCGAACAATACAATCATTCACTCACCTGGCTGGGATAGAACTGGTTGACGACTTCGAAGGGGTGGGGAGAAATGATTTTCGCTTTGCCTTCATTCCAGATTTTGGTGTGCTCTCACCATAGGAGCTCTGGGACCTTGTAGAAATACATCAACGATCAGACACCGAGATCACAAAACTATCTGAGCACAATTTCACGCTCAACCTCAAAGTTTATATATAGATTTATTAACAAAACTTTGAGTTGAGCAAGGAATCGTATTCAAAATGGTTTCGTAATCTCGTAATAAAAAACTAAAAGAAAATACAGATGACTATCCAACAAAAATAAAGAAATAATAATTAAAAAGAAATAATAAATAGAGATGACTTGCATAATATCTTGGTTCGGTTTAAATCGGGGATAATAACTGCTTTCAAGTTTATTTCACTCGTATCAGCAGATCACGGCTTTGTCAGATTTATGGCAGTATGAAACATCAACACCTATAGTACCGAGTGATACAGTAAACCTGCAAGTATTGGCTGGTACTGACGAAACAAACTTCTGTTGGAAATGTAACTTCTGAGAAAATTGAAATTCTCAAGGGCTAATTTTCGCTTCCAAATTTCCAAGCCAGGGCTCGACAGTAAGGATTGTCCACCTGTCCAGGACAGATATGATCCATAGGTGGACATGTAAATTAGCACAGATTAACAAGCCTTTTACCTACAGTTACATGTCCACTAGGGCAAAGGGGCAGGTGCCTCAAAAGGTTAATGTAAAGCCCTGCAAGCCTAAGGCAAACTCTAGCCACCACCTGTTCCATTTGCACGACACAGCATTGGTTGTTGAACCAGCAGGGATTTGAACTTGAACTGGATGTCTATTTTGGACACTAATGAATGAATGAATGAATATGGAATTTAACGTCGCTGCGGGAATCTTTCACCCATTTGAGACGAGAAAGCAATTAACTATTTTACTATTTGTTTTGAAAACGAAAACGAAAAATTAAGAATGTTGGTGGTAAAGTAGCCAACATATTGCACATTATATGTAAAAAGCTATACGATTTGTTAAAACGATGTATTGGGACATAAATACATATTACGAATACAACACTTAAAATGACGACATACTAAAATCTTTGATATAATCCAATTTCTTTTAAAAATGATAACACGAGATGCCCAGGAACCTGGGTGAAAAGATGCTTTAGGTTAGGCGAGGAGTAAAACCCGGCACGCTGAGTTGCAAAGTCCACACAGTCAAGCAAGATATGCCTGACCGTGAGGTCTTCGTCACACCCAACGCAGTATAAGCATGCTATATCGTACACGACTGCAGATAGGTAGGCAGTTATGAATGTAGAGTATAGAGGAGGAGGATTATGAGGGACTGAGATGTCACTCAGGACTAATGTTGACAGTTAGGCAAGTAGTTATATTTCCCTGTTTTGTGCCGTTTGCGAAACGGAGTCCGTTTCGGTATTTACTTGTGATGTGTCACAGAGTCTACTGTAGACAGGTAAGCAGATATGTATGGAAAGTAAAGCATCATAATGGTGTGTGTGTGTGTGTGTGTGCAATGTGTCAGAGAGTCTATGGTAGACAGGTAAGCAGACATGTATGGAGAGTAAAGGATGATAATGGGGAGAGGATGTGATGTGTCACAGAGTCTACTGCAGACAGGTTGAGTACAGAGGATGATGATGGAGTGATGGAAGTCACACCTGTCCCGGATCATGCAGGAGCACCCACCTTTGGTGGTCTCCCGACTCGGCCACGCCGCACCACAGGCTCCTTCTTCATGGGCGACCCCCTAGGGACTCCCTTCGGCCAGCCACCTTTCCGCCGCCGCCGCTTGAAGTGGACCAGGGGCTCCCGCAGCAAGTGCCCATTCTTGCGTGGCGAGATATCACATGATTTACTTTTCTCTTCCTTCTTGATAAGTTTGCTAGGACTTTTGTGACCATTCTTTCTGTCAAAGCATACGTTGTTTTTTGGAACACTTTGGAGTTTATCTGCAGAAAAGAATCAATAGTTGCATCAATACTTTTTTGGCATGTTTTTTTTTTTATGCTTAAATTCACTGTAGCCCATTTATAGAATAATTGGTGAAAGATTCCCACTGGAACATAAAACAATAATTTACTCACTAGAAAGCGACTCTAAACCCCATTACAAAAAAAAACGAAAAAACCCCAAAGATAATAATTTTTATTACTTTCTAAACTATTATTTTTTATTGTAATGGGGGTTTAGAGTCGCTTTATAGAATCTTTCAATAATATCCCGACTTGTCAGTTTAGGGCAGGATTGATGGATTGAATTATTGCTTTACACACAGTGGCAATATCTCACCCACAGGTGACGACTTTAGGGCAGGAGGAAGAAGAAACGCGCAACTAGGTGTTTGTGGGCAGTGGTACTATAGTACAGTTTGTTTTATCTGAGACTACTTATAAAGTTATTATTTAATAATGATAAAACACTCGATACTTTATATGAATTCAGATGACGAAGCATTAATTATCCGTCTTTGACGCATCAACTGATTTATGAACGATCGTAATCGTGCTGCATTTAATATAATAAAGCAATAAGAAATACAACCACATTCAGGTTGTCTACTATCAGTAATAACTGACAAAGTCCTATATCATTGGGTTGGAATGGAATTCTGTTTACCATACAGTGGTGGAAAGGTAAATGTACAATGTAAAATATGGAGAAAAGAAATAATGTACTTTGCAGTTGTAGAAAAGAACTAGTCCAAAACAACAATGACAATGGACAAGTGAATACAACTTTCTGACAACAATGACGATCTAGATGATTGATGATGATGATGATGATGATGATGTAGAGAAAGAATTCTCTTAGATAGGCAGTAAGTCTCGTCTGGGTCAATTCCCGTAATAGTTTACTGATAACTAATTGGAGACATAGCATTTAGATACATACTAATCAAGATAATGTATGATGAAAACAAGATGTCATAGTTGGAAAACATAACCATGGCTTTCACAAAATTATTCCAATGAATGTAAATCACAATAATATCTGTAGACCGTATACAAATTTGATGGGTAACCAGTTCATATCACCGGATTTTGAATGAATCTTGGGCTATCTTGTGTCAATGCGAGCAGCATACCTTCTAAGTACGAACTACTGATCTCTGTCATGAGATTCTTCCGAGATCGTTTGGGTTCTGGCTCCGGCGACTGGAAGCTGTTCAACCTCTTTCGACCAGGTTTCCGTCCAGGCTGAAAATAATAACAGTATAAATACTAATTTGAGGCAATTGGTACATTTGCGACATTGGATTGACTGTTGACAGTATTGCTATAGGCTTGTGTATGTCATCATACAGTTATATAATACATGTATTCATAATATTTGCTTATCTATCAGTGTTCGTAGGTGGTGCTTCAGCCATTTCCAATAGAAGCTCATCAAAATGTTTTAGAATCTGCAGGATATTATCTCACCTTCTTTTTGACGGGTTCCTTCACAGGACTGTCCTTAATGTCCTGCATGAGGAGACGGCGGTCCTCAGCGATACTGTTCACCACCTCACTCATCTCGCGCAACTACAACAACCAATGGTCTCGGTCAACTGACTGGTGAACATACAGCGTCACTGCCAATGCTGTCAGGATATCTCACGACTATGGCTTTGATTAATTTTCCAGTAAATTGTTGACAATTGCTAAATAAGTGTATCTCGACTAATTACAATTAGCATTAACCTGATTACAATGATGATGATAAACAGTCTTAATTATTAGGTTTATTATACTCAACAGTCTACTTCTTGATATCTCTAGTGAGAAAAATGCAGGCATCTCAACAACACGAAATGTAAAACAACACATATGAGTTGTAACATGTAAGTTGTAAATGAAAAACACTGGATACAATTGGTTGTGCAGATGAACATATGGATACAATTGGTAGTGCAGATGAACCTATGAGAGGGTGTTACTTGGCAACGACAACGATGATGACAACATGTGTAATCACATGGGAAGTAGGATCAATACAGCTTGAACAGGACTAATGGTGAAGACATGCAGACATTTCAGCTTCATCAACATTGTCAATGAATGACAGACAAGCTCAATGGTCATTCAAATGATCAAAACATTCTTCAAAAAGAAAATGATAGCGCACACACTACATAGCACTATAATGAGATGTAAATGACACTGATGAATGTGGAGAACAATGACTGCAGAGAAGTGATAGAACCTAAGAGGTTCAAAAGCTTTCCTCACAATTACTGTTAATGCATTTTAATGCAGTAAGTGTTTTTCTCGACATGTACCGCTCCATATAAGATCGTCAAGTCCAAAACTGTTTGCAATATCTGTAGTCGTCACAAGTAAGTAAACTATCAGATAGGCAGACTGAGTAAAGATAGTTCCCCTAATGACCTCCTGTGGGAATCTACTGTGTCTGACTAACATGGAGGTCAAAAAGCTGTATTCATGGAGCTCTGTATTTCACATTGAAATCTCTTCTATTTCACTAAGCAGATCCCATATATCATTTCTAGCAGTTACATTGTCATTTTGAATGTACCCCAATTAAATGTCCAAGTATCCATAAGCTCAAGATATAAGGATTGATTGATTGAATTATTGCTTTACGTCGCAGTGGGAATATTTCACCCATAGGCGACGACCAAGATATAATGAGGATACCCTTGGTACTAGTGGTACTCAAGTATGGTACACCAATGATACAAGTAAACATCAAATGAATGTTACAAAAAAAGAAGACAGCAAACTAGACCTAGAAATCCTACAACTGACACATGATTGGCCGACGGCCGACATGCAGGGTGTTTACATGACACTGGAGCCAATGGTGTACTACTGCCATACATGACACTGGAGCCAATGGTGTACTACTGCCATACATGACACTGGAGCCAATGGTGAACTACTGCCATACATGACACTTGAGCCAATGGTGTACTACTGCCATACATCATGTAGCACAAGCACGCAGCTAGATGCACCTGGCTGCCCTCGAGAACCAAAGCTTTAGAATGCGGGGGATGCGAGAGTGGTAACAGCACAAGCATGCCACCATACAACAGCCGCTGGCCATGTTACCCACCCGGAAGTATCGAGACGCTGTCGGAGCTCCAAATGGCAGACGGAACCGGGCACCCACCTCTTTCTCTGCGCGCTTCTCTTCCTCCAACAGTGTCTGATTTGAAATTAATGGCGTCCATCGCAGACATTCCGCATCAAGCTCAAGTCTCTGATGTGATCGTGACTTCAGTTTTTCCATGTATTCCTGAATTTTCTTGCGGTTCACCGATATCAAAATTCTAAACATATCAGGCAAAAATGTCAGAAAATGTCAACTTAAAAAATATATCACAAAATCTCGATTCTCGATTTTTCACTACATATCAAAATAATTTAATGCAAGGAATAGATAGCTAATAAAACAGGACTAACAGGGCTAGACATTAACTTTTTGAGGCACCTGTCCCTGTGCCCTATCAGACATGTAACTGTAGGTAAAAGGCTTATTAATCTGGG
>JAULBP010091094.1:0-12211 GCA_032355345.1 Lepetodrilus pustulosus | reverse complement strand
GGAGCTATAAATAGAACATTGATAACATCTATTTCATTGGATAGAGTTTAACAGCGAATTCATTGGTAAAATTAATTCATTGGTTGGCTGTTTGTGCAAGTTTCCCGCTATATATGTGTGCCAGGGTGTACGGCATGGAGAGTGAGCGGAATAAGAACACCTTGAGTACGAGGATGCCTGTCTTCCATTATCATCGAACTTCAAGAATATGCAGAAAGCAAGAGCATTCAACATAATATTAATCATTTCTATAGTATTCAAATTTCAAACGGTGTAGCAGATGTGCATGCCGTCCATTCGATATAACTGATGTGTTTATCAATCGCTTATACCTCACAGATTACAGTTGATTTAACAGACCAACGTTTCGTAGACCGTGATCTTTTCAAGGAAGAAAGAACGAATAGAGGCCGGTGTAGTTGATAGAGTAATATTTTAACAGAAATAAATATAAAGTAATAGATCGATTTTTTTCCCCCTCCGTATTCCAAGCAGACTATGTATTAATCACTTCATAGAAATGCGTAATTAATTGGGTTAACGGCGGCACTGAGGAACTTTCCCCCTCGCGACTGGATTTATACTAATCCTTCATAACTACTTCTAAAGCCAATTACCAGCGGCCAACTACATGAGGGCCATCAAATATCGCTCCGCAACACCGTCTCACAGCTTCTACTGCTTGTCCTTCCGCGTCAGTACACACGCGTCAGACTGGTTGCGCGACATATGGCTTTTTGAGAGGTTTCGTCCATGAAATATGACTACTGGGCCCCCCGGCTATGGTTTTATGGCGTATGTTTGCAGATCGACACCCTATAAGCTTTTGGAGCAGTTTGCGGAGCCACTCGCACGTAATTACGAGCGCAGATTGATTGCCAGTGTCATACAAAGTCAACATTATCGGCTCTATTGTAAAATGGCAGAAGTTTGCGCAAAAGGTTTGTGTGGGAGCGATACTTCGGAACATTTAATGATATAAGAAAGACGTGATAAACATTAATGATGACATTTATGAGGGCATTTCTCCGATATCAATCGGAATTTTACTTTAATCTGAATAAATACATAAATATATTTTTAAAATGTTTTCTATATTCAAGTAAAGTCGCTTGCATAATACCACGGTAGTATATGTGTCGATTGGGGAAAGAAAAAACATTGGAATTTCCTATCATTAGGCTTCTGAGCGTAGATGTATTTATATATTGTAATTATGGTAATAGAAAAAGAATATTCGTTTTTACATGCTCATGAAACCGGAATTGCGTATAACTACCCCTCCTCAAACACGATGTTCTAAGGTCAAGGTTATCCAGATGTATAAGGACAATCTTTCACAGCAATCATCTCGCTCATCATCTGCTCTCGACGTCTCGTCTGTTGACAAAACCACTGGTCAGTTTTGCTCTTCGATCATTCTGGGACTAATTACTTGTGCATCAACTGCATATTTGCGCGAATAGCCGTCTGCTAGTTCGTCTGCTTGACAGACGATATCCGGAGATGTTTAGGCAGGTGAGACTTCGAGGGTTTGAATTAGCAGCGCAGACGACTAAAGTTGTAATAAGTAACGTACTATAGCCATGAGGTTCGTTTGAATTGAACCTCGATACTTCAGATGTGAAGCTTAAACGGCAGATGGTTTGAGTGAATCCTTCGCGAAGCTTTGAAGGACGTTGGTACATGCGTGATTAGGAGTTCTTAATCCCACTGCTCTGTTTACCTATCATCAACTGTGAGGTAAACCAGGCGTGCACAAGCTCCTTGCACCGTTACGATATATCCGAAACCTAAATCCGGGCATCCTCGGAAGTTTTTGGATGTTTATATAATGGAAATACACTTACTAGAAAGTTTGGCGTCATTCGAAAAAGCTGTGGTTCAAAGAATGTAATCAGCGGCTTACTATAATTTGTGGGGAAAGTATGTTTCGATCATAAGGAAATGCAGTGCAAACCTTTGTATATATCCAAGTACTAAATGTCATTGCACAACAATTCGTCTTCAACTGAAATCTAATGGACATATGGTCAACGCATTGCATTACAATGGTTAAATAGCAGATCGTATTTTCGCCAATATATCCAATGCGTTATACATTAGTATTCTAGTCATGCAACGTCATCTTCCCCAGGGAAGGGTAGAACTCAGAGATAAACACCCTAAGCAAGATGAGTCAACGTTGACCATCTCCAATGTCACATCATATAGTACACCGAAAGATAAAGATAAATTCATTTCCCTCCATATCCATGGAATAGCACGTTGTCAGTACCCGATACCTTGGTGTTCCATCAATATGCCAACTGCATATTTACCCGGCTGTACGGTACTATTCCACAGACGGTATGAACGAGGTCTTGAACCCGCCAGTAATTACCGGACGATTTACTCTCTTTTGCTCGCCAGTGAGGCTTATTTCGCCCTGTTGCATGTTCCACTGTAATCATCCGGAGAGTGCGGCACTGGAGACCCTGCGATTCTGATATTGCTGTGCATTTACCGTGGTCGGAGATCAGAGAATGAGCCCTTCATCAATCAGAATATACTGTGTAATCACGAGGTCCACCATCACGACCACCACGATGTTCTCCAACCGTACTTTGAAATTGGTAGGACAGTAGGATGCTACTAATATTACCGCTACGGTGAATTTCATAGGTTTTTATTAAGGAATCTGTATTCATGGAATCATTATTTTTAATGGTTATAATTCAGCCATATGAAAAATATCAGATATAGAGAGGTTGAGTTTTTGTTTTACGGCATAACAGGAGAATGAGAGAGAGAGAGAGGGGGAGGGAGTAGAGAGAGAGAAAGAGTGAGTAGAGAGAGAGAGAAGGGAGACAGACAGATGTATAGACGGATGGATTGACGAGTGGATGGATGGATGAAAGTGGAGATATATTGATGGATCTACAAGGGAAACATGGATTGATGGGTGCATGCATGCATTGCACTGTATAACATAGATGTACATGAAGAGAACCGAATTGTGAAATCGCCTTCCGTCGCTCCGTAAGGTGGCGTCGTGCCTTAATACAATTAAGCCTACTGAAATACAGAAAGGCTTGAAGATCAATACGAACACTTCCACTGCCAACATGTCTAACAGTAATACAACAGCTGCCCTCGAGTCATTGACATTACATCATGGGCAGGAAACTCCATTTGCCATTGTAACACCAGTGCACCTCCGGCCACGCGTTTTCATTATCAATGTTTAATTTTTCAATATTCTCTACCTGCTGACCACAGACTAACACCCCCCACCCCCACCCCAACCCCAACACCACCCCACCAACCTCGGGCGACGTCCATAAAATTGCATCTGACATTCTGCTCGGTAATGGGGTGGAGATTATAGATTCCCCCCTCGGGCTACAACATTGCTGTTCTTTTTTTCGGTTTTTGACGCCTTTATATAGAATGCAACGGGACGGCGTGCGTCTCATAATTAAGATCTTAAGGCCATCACCGAGTTTATTAGCATGCGTGGTGGTGTAGGGGTGGTTCCGTAACAAAGTTACCTGCCAAGAAACAAACAAGTCCATTAATGTCCTGCTGAAGCACCATCGGGTAATATCATTATATGTTACTATGCGCATAAATACGGTTATAAGACTCGAAATTATATCAACAGGATAAATAAGGAGAGGACGTAAGGGTTTTACACGGAAACTAGATTAAGAGAGTCTGAGATAGCGGGGCTGGGTTGCGTTCAGTGTGATAGATGCCGGGTAGTCATGAGTGTGTTACGTGGTCTTTCAGTAGATACAAGAGCTTTATGAAAGGATGCCAAGGTAAACTAAATTGGAAACATCTTAGTACCTCATCAATAGTATCCGAGGGTTAAATTAAATAATTATAATATAAATTATGTTAATTGGTATTCTGATAGTTTATTTCGTAAATGTAGGGCTCAGGTCTATGTACAATTGTAGATAACATACTAGTATATTTTTTTAATGTTCTTTTTCCAATAATGGCGTATTATTTATATGAAAGGAGCCACTGTAATGGATGTTTCTCCCCAGTAAGCTAGACTTGCTTAAGAGATGTATGAGGTGGTATTTAGAATAGAAGTGTTTGGGGTAGAACAAGGTGTGACACAGACTATCACTCCAGGATTAGTTAGTTTCTACAGGACACCCAGCTTGTTTCTATGGATGTTAAATAAAATAATATCTAAGCATACTATTCTGAATATGCGAATAATAAAAACTACGGAATATCTCGCCACCCCTTCATGAAGTTCTTGTATCCACTAAGAGACCATAATATTACAGCGCTCTAATATGAACGCTACGAAGCCCAATAGTCTCAAACTCTTGTAAATTGTTCACTCTCGTCTACATTTTGATTAAACAATGCAGCATTTCAATTGATTTACGAACACCGGAACATGTATACCAGAAAACAATGGTGATGTTGTCCTGTGTGTTTCTTCATTGTATCAAGTATAAACTATGTTATTAACAAATCCTGAATTCGTTGGCAAACTTCTGGCATGAAACTGTAGCTAAAAGCTTTTCACGTAATCTAATATTACTACACCATAGCCGATAGCTACCACGGAAAGGCGCATTGTTAACAGATAAGTGTGTGTGTATGTTTTAAATAGATTGTAAGAATAATCTCATCTCGAATAGTCCATAATGGAATTTGTACCTTCTGTACTTTGTATCAAGAGCGGAAGCTTCTCTTTAGAGCGTAGTGCAGAAGCCATATGTTCCATGATTGGAGCATTGGCCCCCGTCATCATCAGTCTGTTCTACTTCTGCTGGTGTGCCATAGATCGTATCGGTATATCGTTAATTACTCCTATCGTTTTCAATTGTGGCATCCTTTTTTTATGATGTAAGAAAATCATAAGTAAATGTTAAATTTATTGCGGTCGTTTCTGCTCTGTGTATTCTACGTCGATGACGAGATAAGGCGACTTCTCCTATTATTTGCAATGACTGTGGGAACTCTTCGTATTGAGTTGAAGCCAATAGTAAAATACACGTTGGTAAGTCTGCTTTATACATGTTACTGTATATGTTAACCCTCGCATCAGATACAAATTAGAATCCATGAGTAAGTGATGAATTGTTGCTTAATGTCGATGCTCACACATTTCATCAATGTACGCGTGTCCGCGATACAGATAAAGAAATTCAAGAGCTAGATAAACCAATGCATGTAAACCCAACTCTTCGAAGCACTCACCTGCACACAACTTCCGGTACAATCCCCGGTTCTTCCGGGTCGTGTACTTACATGTTGTGACAACTAGGTGCACCATGGTTTTAGCCAGGATTAGATACCTCTTCAGGAGAAAATTGTTTTTCAAAAAATGTCTAGCAAAAATGCCAGCTTCGCCAAGTGTTTTGAATGTGTTTACAATAATATGCAGCGGCCAAAACCACGACAGTTTGGTCAGTGTTTACACTACCACCTGGTGGCAGTCGGTGTTTATTATTAAGTGTGTGTTAATTATGAGAGTCTATGTTGCTTTCATTCCTGGAACACCTTGCGTGGTCCTTGAGTCAGGACACGACGGTTCAAATAGCGTACGCGAGTGGGTGTGTAACAGGAGAGCGAGTCCTATCCTTGCAAATGTAGCATTAGCTGACGTAGCATGCGCTGCTGCTGGTTATACCTACGATGCTGGCCTTGAACGGTTGGTTATACCTACGATGCTGGCCTTGAACGGGCAACAGAAGGTGCAGCAGACTTTTAAATCCTGATGTACCTAGCTGTATTCGGGATTTCGACAGCACCTGGAAACAAGATTCCAACGTACTGAACTGTGATGAGTCTTTTAATTCTCTATGTATACAGGACGGTATGATCCTGACAAGAAGGTACACTCCGACGTTTGTTTTGACGGGTCGTGTAAACAGCGACGTCCAAATTCCCATATGGTATTGATGGTTTACATTAGACGAATTAAATTTGGTCCTTTGCAACTAGTAGACGTTAATAGAGGTGTAAATTTGTGATGATCTTCTGTTTTTAATCGTGTCTGATAGTATAAACAAAACCGTAAGTTGTTGCCTTGGAATTGAAAGCATGTCGATGCTCATCCAGTAAATTACAGGTATGTTCATAACGAGATACCTGAATTTCCACAAAGGCAGACTTCGGTAACCATCATTCGACATACGAGGAAGAGTGAATACCTTCCCCGCTAGGAGAGTCTACTTTTGCTTCTCCACTTTATAATTAACGCGCAAATTAAACGACACGTGCTCAGCATGTGCGAGATTCTGAAACATGCTATTTGCTCAGCGTGCAGGCTAGCAAGTCTTTCTCACGTATCGGAGAAACTCGTCCGTCAGCGCGCGATACCGCTACCTATTTGGTGCATCGTGCGCCTTTATCATCATCGTGAACTTTTTAGCGGTCGTCTTACCAGCCACATGGAGTTATCGCGGGCACGGCGTGATCTCATCGCGAGATACTTCAATAAGTCCTGAATTACAATGCCTCCCTGGCTGCAATCTGATGCCGTCGATTCCCATATACGTGATGAGATGCACCTGTGTACCTGCATTTATTGTCGTTTCTGTTTTCATTAAATAGCCGTTTATGTGTGCCGAACAGGAGGCCTGCGCGGTATGAAGGAGGCCCTAATGATGATGGTGACGCAAACCTACATGTACAGTGTTATTCTGGCCTCTCCGAGCTTCTTCAAGCTTCTTCCATCCATTACTGGAGACGTATTCATTCAACCAAGCCTTTTTTTGTTTGTTTTTGTTGAATTTGGGGTTCAGAAGTTCTTAAGGTATTTTTCTATCTGTCGGTTAAAGGCCGGAAGAAACCTGCAACATCCGTAGCGCTGGATGTTGCAGTAAACCTGCGAGCACCGGCTGGTACTGACAGACCAAGGATCAAGCAAGCTCATTGTCACCTACATATTATCATATACGTGTATCTACTTTATAATGTTGTTAAACAGGGATATTGCAGGTTGCTGTATAAAGTTGAAGACCTCTATTACTGTATATATACTTTATAGTAGAGGCTATGTTATATATTGATCTATGCTTGCCCAAATAATCGCGTTCATGAGACATGTCGTCAACAATTAAGCAAAATAAGATGTTGGAGTATAATAAAGTAGAAAGCTTTTCAAAAGTGCTCTTTTTAAGTTATCGTAATGTTCAAGCGGTAGGGTTGCTTTCTAAATGATTCATGTTCACTCTAAAAGACAATGGACAGTATATTGGATGCAACAAGTCTCTGAATGCCATTCTGTATAGATATTCCCAAAGAAAACTCTAAGAATAGAAGTACATGTACCATGTATAAGCAAAACTATTTCTACATTGGACAAATTATCCGTGATGATAATATAAGACAAATGTTCCTTTACTTCCTTTTATACGTAACATTAACTTCATGTCTGATATTATCCTTATCAAGCTGTAACTATCTGACAAGTGGCACATAAAGTCGATTAGCGTCACTTAGAATTTATACATTTCTAAAAGTCCCCGACGATTTACCCCGGACAGCGAATTCCTGAAAAGGGCGCCTTGCTCTCTCGGGTAATCAGGTTGGTCTTCCAATGAGAAAAATAGGATTGTAGTGTAGTATTTGTGTCTGGGCCGATGTTGGCGCGTAAGACGCTAGTGCGACCTGACAGTAATAAGACAAGTTCCCTACACCTGAATACCCACGTTAACCAGTCATGTCCAACAGTGCCCTTTCTTTACCGGGCGCCAAAGCAGTCACGTGGATTAATCCGGTTTGCCTACAATTACTTTTAACATAAACTAATTATTCTGCCGCAAACAGACTCGCCTCCGAAGTGCAGATTTGTGAATATTTAGACGATTTGGAGGCCAATTTAATTGATATTTTGTCGAGTAAATAATTTGTCTCGTGTGGTTCTGAAATGGATTTCTCCAGAATACAGATGTGTTGGCAATTATGTTGTCAGAGATGTTCTTGGCAACGGTGAACAGAACTTCACGGATTCTAATTAATATTTCGTGATCGTGTTGAAAGAATACTTTGCATAAACGGTGTTGGACTGGACATCGTTAGTTAATTTCAGTCTTCTTTGAATTGGGATCTTCTGAAAAAATAAAGACGTAAAATAAATTCCAATTGCTCTGTTGGTAGTTTACAATTACATTATTTATTGTTCGAACCAGATTACGGGAAAACGATACTACTATCACAAATCTCGTGTTGCAATTTCTAGACATCCTTTACTGGAGACCAAGTCCAAAATCTTTTCAAGATCTATTCTGGTTCGTCAAAAAATGAGGCAATTCTTGCAGGTTGTATATATTGAACTTCCGGTATATTCTGTTTATTGAACAAGAGTAAACTTCCTATCTGGTTCACAAACAACTGACCAATATACTAGCAACAAATGTAACCCAATGACAGAGATGTTATACATCCGTGTGTATTATACACCACGGAGTATTTGCTCTATTTGTTTCGGCTATGTGCTGTTTATTATGACTTCGGGTTGTGTTTAGACAAACGATCGGGAAGACTAGGAATCGCTCGCCTTGCTTTGCACGTGCGGCCCGAGCTGTGTCCGTGGCAGTTATAGGTTAAACGTGTTATAAGTCAGGTCACATGTGGCATCCATAACGTGATATTGCACACAGAGGGAGATGCCAGATATACACGTGCACGATGCGTATAGCAACAGTTGGGGGCTTGTATTTCACGTTGCCAAGTCATGCTACATGCACGAACTGCTATCTGACGGGGAAGTATTTTATGTGTCTGGGAATTAAAGTTGCACACCTGAAACTTTCATTTTGATTAATAGCTACCGTAAATCTCCTTAAATAATGACGTGTTCAAGGGCCATAGTGTGTCTATTTGTATCTTCCGTGTACATTATAATCATATTAATAATTAGCAGACGTGTGTATAATGGTAGACTTGGTGGCATTGCATGTTGTTATGGAGATGTATCCGGGTGTGGTCGAGGCCAGAGAGGTTGGGTTACCCCTTTCTCCAAGTCGGTAGAGCGTTGGACTGACAATAGTTAAACTCGTCCCCATGTTGGGCGCCATTGTAATAGGATCGAATCGATCCTGGGATTCAAACCCGAGTTGCTGGATTGCGAATCCAACGTTTTACCGAATTAGCCAAAGGAACAATGTATCAGACCCAAAGCATATGGGCATATAGCACCGGCTACATTATTGCCAAATGTAACTCGGAAATGCCTTTTATATTGGCGTTTAATGTTATTGAAACATCGCTACTTTTCCTCTTTCCTAGAATGTTTCCAAACGTATTATATTGTTATAACACGTTGTCGTGTCAATAGTTTGCTATGCCTAACAAAATTACGAAATTAGTATAACATTGAATTTCGTTATGTTATTTTACCACTTTATTGAAAGTGATGTATTAAGTTTATCTTATTTCTTTTCAGATTGAAAGCTAGAACTTCTCGTACCAGTTTGGATCGGATACTGTTTTGAATGCCTGCTACATAGTAAGTATCTACTTTCGTTTTGTAATGTGATTTACGTAGTCGACTGAGAGCTGTAACATTATGCAGTAAATAGCCTTGAATTTCCATCCTCAAATTCTGTTTAGATCTTTGCACACCAGAGGCGAATATCGGCGACAAATTCGGCGATGTACGTTCTGAGATACAACCTTATCATTTATCTATCTATCCAAGCGCACCAAAATTTCAATAGAATCGTCTTGTTGTCGCCGCTGATTGGATTATCGCGGCGATAAATCGCTCGCCTCTGGTTTGCGAGAACCTGTATTCGATCTGACATTCAGTTATGCTTATACATTTGCCAAGTGCATGTTACTTGATTCCATAAAACTTCAAACAAATTATTTTCCTATTGATGTTATGCAATGATTTGTATAGCTTACATAATTACATATCCAATTCGTCACATGATATTGCTTCAAATAGTCACCACGTTGAGGATTACCGGTTGCATTATTATTATTATAATAATATATTCTGTATAACAATAATCACAATAATATGTACATGCATGTATATATTGTGCTAAATCCATCCTCTAATTCGTGCTCAAAACGCTACATTATTATCAACTTCCTGGATGGTATTTTCATCCACATGACAATCCTTCCGGGTACCCATTCTCTATTGATGAACAGACATTTTCGAACTAAGTCACTTGCCCAAGATGACACCACAAAAATATTTCAGTGTGGGACAGGAACGAATCCTAGCTACTCAAGTTATCTCTCCGTTATACTTTCATACTTTATAACGTACGAATTGCAGCATGTTAGTTCAATCGTGAGAACGACAGATAGATCTAAAACGCGTTACGATGACAATTCTTGACACCTCTGCACCACTAAGTGTAATTATTCATTGAATTTCCATCTTGGGAAATGCTGTATGGTAATAGTAACCGTTACCTAACTCTTTACTTCAAAATTATGCATATGCAAACTCATAACGGTGTCTTTGAGGGGCGGTGACGTTCATCACCACTTCACGGACATGCCAAGGGGTTGTAATAACGGTAAAGTCTCGCGAGAAAATAGCGGTAGTCACGCGAGAGATGAGTCATGTAATATTATTCATCATTGGGGATAGATAATTTGAAGTCGTATCGTAATGTTCTTCCCGCTTGTGTTTATGATTACTAATTACTAATAGATCTGTGGTTTTAATTACTAATTTCTCGGTGCAATATGGCAGTATGTGACCACGAAAGGGGGGAAGCGCTCGGCGATATGTTACCGATGTTTGTGAGCAGCGTCACGCTACGAGAAGTGAGCGTATGTTATCAGTGGGGAATGGTAATGCCGTAATAGTTAAACAAACAATTATCCCTTTGAACATGTACCTAAACAAACAAATATCTCCTTTATCGCAAGAATTATTTTGATATTGATATCAAAACTCGTTTACTCCTTCAATATATTAATGCGGTTTGTGCTACAAGTTATGTAAATTATTTATGATTAATATTAAATAATGTGGGCGTAAATGGCAGATGGTAGATTTCGTTTATAGATTAACACTCAAGATAACAGCTTGTGTTCGATATTTGTTGATATTAATTAGCTTGGAAACTTAACAGCGGTAAAACATTGCCTAATGGATTGTTCAAAGGTGTCATATCACCAATTCCATCCTTTCTTTTAGGGGAAGTTAGGAGGCAATTGAATAGATCTAGATGCAAATATAACTTTTGGTTATGACATTATGAGATCGTTCTTGGAGAAATTGTGAACACAGATAAAAGATATATAATAATGGTGAAGGTCATATGAACACCGAGTGTTGGGAGTGTACTCTTACTAATTTAAATAATAATCGTTATTGATGTCCCGAACTACTTTTTGTAAAGGAATACAACAAACAAGATAAATGTGTTGTATCTACCGTGTCTGATTAGCATCGTAACCGATACTGTTCTGTCTGGTCAGGAAGATGGCGGAGTAATACAAAGACACGTAATCAGGCGGATGTAAACTATATAAACAATATCATTCCGCCTATTATATACCGGGAATTGCAAACGAACCGGAATAATGGGACATACGGCATCTGTATGAATAGATCAACCAGCTTGACTTTATTTAATTATTGCGCAGGATCAGTAAATTGAGAAGAGGGACTGAATAATGCAACTGTCTATGAAGCAAAATGTATTCTTCTTTGAAATGATGCTCAAGGGAGGCTACTACTTTTGGTAAAGAATTGTTTCTAACGCTATATGCTTCCTTGGTTAATCCAAGCAGCTTTTAGATAAGGTTCTTCCGTCCTCAAGACTGTAATATGGCAGATTGCAAAATTGGTTAATAAAAGTCTGTTACGTGTCAAATACTAATAATATAACGGTGCCCTTGTCTATGCATTCTGCTGCCTGTATACTACGTTATCGGCATAGATATGCACATAAACATGCTACTGATATATCAAGCGTACCTTCTTATTAGCCAACGTTACGGTAATTTTCCTGTTGACGAATTTTAATATTACTGCGACGCGCTAACGATTCTGATAGCAAATACACCATATGACAGTAAACGAGAGATTGGCGACATTCCTTTGCGAAACCATCTCTCTTCAGGATTCGGTGATGTTCTTGGGCAAGATGTGCACTACATGATCAGTGTCCGGTTTGGTTTTGTCCATTCACGGCATATGGTTTGGGTTTAGAGGATTTGTTTTGTTTTATATATATAGAGAGTGAGAGAGAGAGAGAGAGAGAGA
>JAULBP010091083.1:0-12212 GCA_032355345.1 Lepetodrilus pustulosus | reverse complement strand
GACAAGAAAACTTCATGTTTAGAATGTATATATTGGATAGTGAATCCGTTTCTATTTTTAAAAGCCTAAATATATCAGGTAACAAAAAATAAACAATTTAATTGCAATAATGGTATATTTTCATGTTACAGTGCCCCCTCGATATTTATGGATCCGTAACTGTAAATCATATAAAATATGAATTTGTTAACTATCGAGTGCTGGCTAATAATTGCATCAGTAAATAACAACTTTTGGGTGTACAAATCAAGTCTTGGATAGAAATGTGTTTGTTCATTATATAGGTCAATTAGCCGTCATAGTATGCCTGTAATGTCACACAAACTGCATTCATATCAAGATATTTAGACGTGTGGTTATACGATGCCTTGAATATTTGTTTATTGGCATACCATTTAGAAGACCACTTGAACAGTAAGTACAAAAAATCATTGAACTTTGCATTGGTTGGAAATGTCAGAAGAAATCGCATGTTCACTATAATATAAAGTTTTAAAGATACCAAAATAGCCAGAATATTTATGGCAGTCCAAAGTGTGATGGCAGTTGAAAAGTAACTGGTTGTTGTGAATTGAATTGAACGAACAATATGGTCTAAGGGGCATAACTCTTGTAATCATTTCAAATTGCACTTCATTTAATATGGAATTTTACAGGTCGTTTCCAGGATTGACAAGTGAATGTTTCCAGGATTGATGGATGGAAGTAGTGAATGTTTCCAGGATTGACAAGTGGAAGTAGTGAATGTTTCCAGGATTGACAAGTGGAAGTAGTGAATGTTTCCAGGATTGACAAGTGGAACCAGGAAGTACTAAAAGAATGACAGACCACAGGTTCCAGGCTGGGCAATATTTATTATGTATTTACAGTTATCTAAGAAACACATTACAATTAGTTTTCCTTTATACAGCGGTAGGTCCAGTTAGTGCTTGCTTGGACACAGTGCTACTGAAAGTAGGCATCAGTAATCAGCATTATGCAAAGCCTCGTAGATCACAGGAGTAGGGAAGTACTCCATTCATAGATACCAAACATGATGGAATTAATCATCAAGTTGAAAATCAGTTACAACAATGATTACAAGTTGGTCTTAACCCTCTCTCTGCTAAAGGGAACCCGAGATGCCCAAAAGGGCAGTCATTTTGAACAATTCTAGGCAGAGGCAAGGTTCAGGATAATGGTTGGCTGCTATTTATAGTATCTGTGATGACAGTGTAGACGACAGGATGTGGGTAATAGGTCGAAGGTCGGGTCACCCATGAAGTGCTCGAATCCACTGCGAGACCACAATTCACTCTTTGACGGGTTTTGATAGCTTAAGATCGAATGAATAAACACAAAATCGCTATGGTCTCTTAAGAGGATTCAAGAATTTCACGACAAGGGTTCCCAGTTGTCAAATCATCTACGAAATGGCAGTTCAAATGTTGGCACATGCATATACATGTACTGCCTACAGTGAGGGAGTTATTGTTTTGTCACAGCGGGAATCTTTCACCCAACGGGCCGATATACTTCTAGCAATAGTATCAAAAACTGCATAACATCATTAGAACATTTTATAGTAAAATTACTGAAAATTCATAAAGTACCATTTTTCATAAATTATGTTTACAACCCACATCTTGTCTATTAATAATCGTCATGCGAGAACCGAGTCAGCCCAACCAATATCCTCAATAGGTGTCTCGTTTCCCGCTGACAAGTCGGCATAGCACTGGTGTTCTACAAAGTATTTAGCCACAAATTACCAAAGTTCCAGGTTAATAATTTAACGAAACACCAACTCAGAGTGCCGTTTACAAGATAGACGTAATTCCTCAACACTAATCAGACATGCTGCTCACAGTAGTGTTACGAGCACCGTGATAATGTCAAATCACATAACACTGTATACAGGATAAATATGACGTAAACTTTACTCGCCAATTTGACTTTGATTTCATTTACATAATACGCTTGGTTAATTTTTGAGTTAACGATTTGCTCTCGGACAAAATACATTGTCAGTACAACTCTTGTGGAGAGAAATTTATAATAAAAAAAATCATTCTTTGGCACGGATAGTTCTCGAGGAAGAATTTGAGTCCTCATTAGAAGACAGTAATATTGGGCATCACCGAACAAAGTTTGACATCAAAACGTGCTCAATCACACAAGGAAGTTATATAGAAACTTCTATTAATACATTTTAATTTATTTTAAGCTTCACTGGTATAGATCAATAACATTATCTTCTGTATATTACAATAAATATGACAGAATAATGTTCTCATATTACTCTGTAAACAGAATAAACACAATTGACAGTGGAAACGTGCAAGATTGCATCTTAAATATGTTAAAATAAACAAATCTAGTCTACATGGTCTTAGAAACAAGTTTACATGAAATTTATTTTGAGCTTTCTTAAGAGATTACAGACACAGTAATGTACACGATTCAGCATTTATGATATATTAATATATTAATGAAATAATTCCTTCTTATACACATGTTAAATTCTGTCAAGGCTGAAAAAGAAAATCACTAACGAAACTACCAGTATACAATTTCATGAAAAATTTCATAGAACATCCATGTTTTATCAAGTACATAGTTATATATAACATTACTGGCACATGAATGTATGCTATGCAATAGTGACATGTCGATACATTCATCAGCAAGGCGAGAAGCACACTCAATAACTGTGAATATTGCAAAGTTTAGATACCGGTGGTGTGTAATGTTCTGAAATATGCCCAGTACACAATGATGAGGCAAACGTCACGTGACAGCAGATATTTTTAAGCCTCTGAAGCTTGACAACAAAACGCAGAAATTGCATAACAAGCTAAAACGGTCGCGAGCAGGCAAACTGTTCAGAACACTTGCACGTCTATTTCTACTTTGGGCTTTGTTGAACTGGCGAAACTTTATCATTGGTCCACTCATAATCCTACATTTCCACATTAGAATTGCAATCTTGATCAATCCAGTGACCTACTTGAGCTTTACACATGTGAATGCAAAAACTAAACTATATATCGTGTAAATTGTCAGGCACGACAATTCATAGCATTAGTATGGTTACAATAGGAAAGCAGTAGCAAATGATCATCTAGGATAAATATTGTTATATCAAGTGGACTAGGAACCTATATTTTGCTTAACATGATGAAAATATTACGCACGAAGTATTGATTCAAGCAATGATTACATAAATTAAAGCGGGATAGCACTATTTCCTTCACTCTATTAATAGTTGATGAATGATATTTGTTGATTATGAGTTCCACGAAAGCGTGGATGAAGAAAAGCGTGCAGTTTGAAATGTCTTGCTTCTCTTCTGCAGGACAAGCTAGCACTCGTATATAGAAACATTATTATTCTCCACCTTCCAAAGAACACCATAGGTTGCAAATTCAAATCCATACTCCTACAAGTAGTATCCTTGGGAAGGGCTGTGGGTGTAATCTTCAACAGCCCTTACCAAGGATAATATATGAAAATGGAAACGAGTTGTGTACCGACATTTACAGAATGAGACATGAAATCCAGAGAACGAACCATTTACAACATTCACATTTAGTAAACTGTGATAGGGCGTCTGCACTGGAGCAGTAAAAGTCGCATGTCACATGTGCATGTTCCACTTGGGTATACAACATTTGTGTATTTAATCATAAACACAGACTCTACTCGTACCGAAAACCTAGAATAAATTCCATATGTGGATCGATTGAATTTATGCTTTACGTCACAGCGGGAATATTTCACCCATAGACGACGACTACAATGTTAATTAATAACAAAATTACTAATTGACATGCACGTACCGTGGAAGATATTGTGTGGCTTGAATGAATGAATTTGTGCTGTACGTCGGAGCAGGAATATTTCACCCACATCTGATTAAAAGTCCAATGGAAGTGATTATGGAACGTCGCTGTGGGAATCTTTCACCCACTTGTGACGATAAAAGTCCAATGTTATCTACTTATACTGTCAATAGGAATAACTGTGCCAAAGGACATTCTCTGTACAGAGAAGACCAACAGAAGGCATTACCACCAGAAGCTAAGATGGAACAATACACCAGAGGTGCACACGTGACTCCTACAGTTTCAAACATCAACCCTTGTTATTGTACAATTTACACAATCCGTAGAAAGGTCAACAGGTAAAGCATCTACTTACAATTCAATATTTTGAAAAGGCTAGTCTGTGTAAAAAATAAAGATTTAATTTTGGTTTGGCATTTTCAGAATGAAGTAGTTGAGTGAGGCGCGAGATTTGTGATATAGATAATGTAAAACAGCAGTTCATTCAGACAAATTTAAAGTGTTAAAAAATTACAAATTCTTTGTATAAATTGGGATTGTAATAAAACTCTTGATTACAGAATGAGAGTAATCTTTTGTATATTCAGATGAATTTTGATTACCTGCCTTACAATCGTATAGATTTGGAATAAAATTTGAGTACGTTGTATGATATAGACTGAGAATAATTTGCCTTTCAATTTGATTCGTTTCTTTGAAAAGGAAACAAATTTGCATAGAAAAAGAGACACTACTTAAATTTGATGGCATAAACATCGCAGTGGCAAGAAAATGCCCAATACGGGAGACACATAAAATCACCGTACGTTATCTTCCAGTCGATGCCGATGTAACGACGACATGTATTACGTACACTGTACAGATATAAAACAGCTTTCAAACAGTGCATAACAGACAGGGTAAGGTCTGGAGATTACTGGGATACAAGATGAACATTCTCTCGGAAGGGAGGTGGGGGGGATCCCGTAGTGGCGAGTCCTGCATTACCAACGACTTGTCCATTATCTGAATCAACAGTAGTGGAGATACATTGGTCAAGAACTGCCGAAACTTATCATACTGGAATAATTACGTTCAATAAAGATAAACATCATTATTCACTGGCAAAAATATTAACAAGGACCACAATTCCTTGATAAAGTGCTAGGTTTTATAGTTTTGTAGCTGTATTTCTTTAAGACGCAGACTTCAGATATGTTAAATTTCTCCAGATCCTGATTTCCTTTAACCCTCTCCATGCTGGAGGTAACTGGAGATGCCCTAAAGTGGTGCGTCCCCGTGTCTAATCCAGCAGGGATAGGGTTAGCAATGAGTGACTCTCGTAGCACTAAGGCCGTTCTGGGATACAGGGGCCTGGCATGGATCTTGGAAAAGGGTCCAATGTTGTAAGCGTACGGTAATCAACACGGGGCGATACCATACAAGGACTACCTCCAAGGTAACTGTTCATCATGGTATCATAGCAAGACGCGACCATTGTCGACTGAAACATAACCATTAACAAGCACAAACAGCAATGATTTAAATAACAGAAATCACAAGGTACATTGGGGGTGCTGTACAAAACAACAGTCTGGGCCCAGGGAAAGATTGACTTGAAGACAGAGATTTAACCAGAGATGAGCTTTAATGACAGATTTGTTCGGAGGCAAGACTTGAAGACAGAACGCGAGGTTTAGTTGGAGGTAGCAGGTCAGAGACGGCCCACACTGCAGCTGAACAACTTTCTACAATGAACTGCCGCCACTTGGCGTTAAGATTTCAAGGTACGAGAGACTATTAATTTAATTAATAGATGCAGGCAACAGCAGACAACATGCGACTGCGTAACAGCAGAAGTTATTCATCGATATCTTGGTGATAGTACGTTAGTCTATTCTATACACGGTTTTGCAGATACATCAGCTGCATGCGAGAATGAAGCAGGCCAGCATAGATACAGTAGGTACATACATACAATGAAATATGTACAACACATAGGACTACATACGTGTATTAGAGTAATAAAAAAACAAAAACATATAAAGATGGCTTCCATTATTGGAAATAATTTCAAACATCAGAAAACATTTCTGAGTAATGTCTCGATATACGATGGGGAATTAAATTGCACATGTTTCATCTGAATGCGTAATACGTGCCATTATACCTCTCTAATTAGCAGTACTTCAAGTTTAGGCTGGACAAACTATTCTTGTTTCGTAATAGCGATAATTTAATATTTTCACTAATTCTGGAGAATAATTGCCAATTTCTAGATGGCGCTATCAGCTTACTGGTGTTTCCTCCGATATCTAGTGTTTCACATCAGCAACTCTGCGGTCATTTCTATTCCTTTCAAAACTGTGTCTTCGTAGACTTGAAGCACTGCATCAATCAATCCATTTGACCAGACAGCAGGGGCTAGAACGTGGAAGCTGTGTGGATCCAAACTCACTTACAATATTAACACCCCACAAAACCTTGCAGTCCTGAACTCTCATACATCAAACAATTCCCGACAGGTCTTCAGAAAACCGCGAACACATGATTCACACTCGAGGTCTGATGGCACCGTGAAGACTGCTGTTGGGAGATTTCTAGCTGTTTCCTAATACGGGGAGGGGGGAAAACGGCAGATACTGCCAGCATACGGTCACCAGGTAACAGTCACCTAGCAACAGTCACCACGGCAACAGGAGTGTCGAGTTCACGAGAGGCCCGATATCGGGGGACTGCTGGTAGGAGGCGCAGCGCTGTAATCGCGGAGCTCGTGTCTCGGCGGCGAGTGTCGTCGGCAGCAAGCATTAGGGTGGGAGGCATTGGGTGCTAGGCCATCAACTGGTGTCACTATTTTTACTCAAGATGCAGCTCCGTGCTATCAAGTAGAAACACAAATTTCTTCAATTCTTCTAAGACTACTCTCATTGAACTAGATTCAAAACTGGCTTGGTAGCAATCAAAGCCTACCCATGTAACAATAAGAGTTACACATTGAAAGAACATTCTTGTGATTTTTCTTTCTAATCTTGTGTAAGTATTTTCAGAATCAGAATTTTGTTTCCAGATGCTGAAGTAACAGGTCCATTCACATCCTCAGTCTTAGCAGTGGCATCAAATCACATCTGATGCATCATGATCAAACGTGTCATTGTTTGGATACATTAAATACAGCTTGCATGTCCTCCTTATTTCACTACAGAATCCAGCCGACAATGAACAGAATGCATCATCTCGGACTGTAGAGCGTGGAGTTCTTCCTCTCTCTCTCTCTCTTTCTCCCAATCGCAAATTTGCCGAATTTTATTGATGACCTTGAAATGATTGTTCCGGGGGCCAGGCTAAAGCTGCACCTTGCGACTGTCGACTGGCTGCTAGACTATCCTCTAGGGAATGCTGTACGGAGCTGGCTGTGCTAGACCTGGTCGTGGTCGTACAGGTGCACCTCGATGTACGTGGTGGGCACGAAGCCCTCCGAGCTGTCGTCGCGCCGCACTCGGGTCCAGCCGTCTCCCTGGTCGGCCTCGATCACGTTGAACTCCTCGTTCTCCTGCATGGCGATGGATCCCTCGCTGCCACCTGCAACAGCGTGCACGCACACACAGCGGTTAGCTTACACAGCAGTAGCACATCAATACGGGCACATACGTGATAACTCACGTCATGCTTGATTTAAGGATGACCTTTCACAAATGAAATGAATGTCATAAATCCCGATGTTTTATCGAGATACTTACACCATTCCGGAAGGTTTTTTTAAAAATAAATATTGTTTAAAAACACACACAAAAAAACTCCCAACAAAACAATATTAACTTTATTTTAAAAAAATATAATAAAACAAAGACAGCACTAAATCTCCGAAGACAGCTCTCAACCAATCCTCAGAGCATGATGACCCTCGACATGGCTTAGCACGAACAGTTCTGACAACTCTTACCATCAAAAGCGTATACAGCGCGGCATGTCCCAATGACTTCAAACGTGTTGAATTCATCCTCCCCTTCTTCGTCAGCACCATCAATAGGTCTGGAGAGAGAGGAACATCAGTTACACTATGTGTTCTCACTATGCTGTTATACAGTCCCAGGTATACTGAAATTACCCTAATAATTAAAACCCTCTAATAGGTTGAATACTGATTTTAATTGCCAAAAATAAAGATTTCCGACCCTAAAATATGAAAATTACCAACACCGTTCAAATCGTAATTTTCGAATTTTTCAACACAATTATTTTGTTCTCATTTTTTTTAATGGGTTTATAGTTGCTTCCTAGAATCTAACACAATTAGTAAAAAGGTTTTTGAGTCAACATTTATGCATACAAATAATACTATAGATTGGACATCTGCAAGATACTTACGCATACGTATTATGCTGTAGGTTGGGCGTATTGGGTTCTCGTGTAAGATACTTACGCATACACATTATGCTGTAGGTTGGGCGTGTTAGGTTCTCGTGTAAGATACTTACGCATACACATTATGCTATAGGTTGGGCGTGTTGGGTTCTCATGTAAGATACTTACGCATATACATTATGCTGTAGATTGGGCGTGTTGGGTTCTCGTGTAAGATACTTACGCATACACATTATGCTGTAGGTTGGGCGTGTTGGGTTCGGAGACCTGCTGTACCTGCCCCGCTTGGGTACTGCCGTCAGACACGCTCTGCGACAGCGACTCGTTGGACGTACTGTGGCGCCGGTGCTTGCCGTCTGAAGCCTCGTTCAGATACGACTGGGGAGAGAATTACACACAACATACAATGTAAATCAGAACTAACAGTGGAGCCGCATTCGTGATTTAGACATAATGTCAAAGTTAAAATGGTGATGCCACAAGGAAAGTAAGTCTGATGTGCAATTAAAAATCAAGCTAGAGTATATGATTTCAATGTTCTCGTAAAAAAAAATCAAACATTTCTCAACCGATATCAATTTAAAAGTCTGTATGTGTGGTGGGACAATTTATCAGTCTATGGTTCCAATGAGTCAAGTTATCAGTTCACGTTTATGAGTCCCCGTTTCCTGTTGGTCAATTTATCAGTCCGACTGCAGCTCGGTTAATCAGTCCACGGATTCTGTGAATCAAGAATGGTGTTGTTGGTTCGTACTTCAAATTTGTGCAGATCCTGCCGTAGACTATCTATCTTGAGGGCGTTTTCCTCGATCTTCTTGTCTAATGTGCTGGGGTCTCCTAGAGCCGGGTTGTTCGCGTACACATCCTTCATCTTCAACATCCCCTCCCTGGAAACACAGCAACGCTCAGGTAAAGTTAGAAACATAACTTGTACTGGGGGCGTACAGACGGTAATACATTTCACTATGAAGTGCCATGTAGCGCTAGAGTAACACATACAGATAGTATTACATAACACAACTTTAAAGGTTTTTTGAGTGTTGTGCAGGGTGAGTGAATCTTTCACCCATTTGCGATGATGAGTTGTGCAGGAAAAACTCATCTAGCATGAATAAAATGGACTGGACGCATGCACAAACCGATTTGTTACTGGTTTGCTACGAACTTGTTCAGTCAGCCACTACTTAATAGAAAAGTAGTGTAGTGTAGTGTAGTGTAGTGTAGTGAAGTTTAGCTTAGCATAACTTAGTGTATTTTATTTTATTTTTTTATTATTGTTATCTTGTTTTTTTTTGTAATGGGGTTTATAGTCGCTTTCTAGAAACTTTCACTAACATCACGACTTGTTGGTTTATGGTAGGAGGAAACACGCAACATCCGTAGCACTGAATGTTGCAGTAAACCTGCGAGCACCGGCTGGTACTGACAGACCAAGGATGTACCTGTATTTGAGGTAAATTGTGAGCTGCACTGTATCATATTCAAAGGCAACATTGCAAAACAATCTCACCCAGTATTGTGCATTAGACTAGCCAGGTGACTTGTCTTGTTGCCAGGTGCAGCACAGCTGTCAATCACCACACTGCCCTCTGGTGGCGACAACACATGGGCGGGGAAACAACTGGCCTGAAAGATAAAACAAATAAACATGAATGAATTATGATGCTGTTCAGTTTATATTAATTATAATTTTAATAACGTTGTTATCATCGTATGAGTTACTTGTTGCCCGTTTTATTTCTGCCTGATGATTTTTGTTGCAAATGAAAATTTCAACCACATGCGATTTCTGCCTGATAAAACTTACCTTGTCCTGCAGAATTATATTGCCCGACGTACACAGAGGATGTTTGTACAGCTCGGTGCCAGTGGGGAAGATGATGACATCAAACAAGTCCTCATCCAGGAGAAATTCTTTCTTTCTCAGATATTTAACGTCTTCCACCAAACTGTAATTAAGGGAAGCATACATAAAATACTAAATCTGTAGCATTGATCATGGTGCGTTCAGGCTGCACTAAATTTCACTATATTACGCTATGCTACTTTTCAATGAAGTGGTGTCTGGCAGGAAATCGGTTTGCATATGCATCCAGTCCATTCACTTCATGCTTTGGGTACAGTGTTAAACCCATAGAGTGAAAAATGGTACTTGAAAATATAACATACCACTACATCTATAGACATGTTCAGATAGTTAATGAGTTGACTGTTCATCGATCCTGGAATCTTTGCATAAATATTGTCCAAAAAGAAATACTACATATACTGGCTGATCGGCTTCCATTAGCACATATAGTACTATATAGTGAAAAGTAGTGGAGTCAGAATGAACCCCAGGTACCAATTAGTTGTATATATTTTGAATTACCTGTTGTGTCTTTGTTTCAGTTTCCAGCCTTCTTCCTTAAACTCCTCAACGACTTCTTCTCTGGTCGTCTTCAAGAGATTAACACGAACATATCGAGGCAAAGCAACAACTGTCAAAAAAATATAATATAAAATGTCAGATAAATATTAAAGATGGCTTGAACAAGAATTTACTGTTGATCATGATCATGTTCAGATGGTGGTACATTTTTCTATAATGCTTATTTAAATCAAATATTATCGAGAATCAAACGTAAATGATTGATAAATGAATTTGTTTGGGTAAATGCTACTATTCTTACAAATGTTACCAAAGACAATCAACAAGCAGAAAAAGAACCTAAATAGTAAATTATCATGTTTTATGTAGACGACAATACTGGTGGCAAAACAAAATGTAACAAACATTCACACAAACTGTAATCAGAATACATAAATGATATCATCTGGATACCTATTCCTTGATTTGGGATGAGGTCTGACAA
This sequence comes from Lepetodrilus pustulosus, assembly GCA_032355345.1. NCBI lineage: Eukaryota > Metazoa > Mollusca > Gastropoda > Lepetellida > Lepetodrilidae > Lepetodrilus > Lepetodrilus pustulosus. The sequence continues at coordinate 1,189 of JAULBP010091083.1, read as the reverse complement.
GCTTGACACATTTTTTGCCCTCAGAAGATGACCATGAGCCCTATCAATGGCAGCTTTATGCTTCAACACCAGCTTCTGTAAACAATAGGAGTTCTATCAGAATAATGGAAATGTGATAAATACAATTCATTAACAGCATAAACATGCATCACATTTATCTTCACAATGAAACGTTGAAGGATATTAAGTGACATAAACACCAAATTCATAATTGTATAAATCTAAAGAACTGATGATCCTACACCATGCACAGTGATTGATTTCCTTCCACATTTCAATTGATCCGTTATTGAGAAATGAGCCCTTTCTTGGGAGTCATCTTGTTCATTTAAACTGCTAGGTGGGCTGAGCAGCAGAGTGTGACCATCTGACCAAGGACCAATAACAGCATACTCATAACTAGCATGTGACTAACATAGAGGGGATTTCCCATGAATAGGCTCAATTTTCGACAAGTAAAAGGCTTGCATGAGTTTTTATGCCCGAAAGCTCAGATTTTTTGAAATATTGATACATATTACATATGATAAATAACAATAATGGAAATATATGTAAAAATCATGATATATAGTGTACAAGTCCTTAAATAACAAACAGATGACTCGATATCTCTGAGAAGATACCCACCGCAATCCCTCCGGCTCCAGTCTTCTCAAGACCGTGACCAACCAGAAGCTCGTAGACCAGCACAATACACAGATACATCTTGTCGTCATAGTGGGGAATCTTCTGTGGTAGCTTGCTCTCATCCAGTAACAAACTCAAGGTGTTGCAGTACTTCAGTGTCTCACAGACCAAGGCATAGAGTTTACGTTTATTCTGAAAATTAAGTTTGATATGTCTAATATATATATAAAAAAAATACTTAACAAATGTCTCAATACATATTTGAAGAAATTACCATTGGAAATTTAAGAAATGTCATAAATAAATGATTTATTAAATATTTCAACTTCAAAATAAATATCAATAATAATCTGAGAAGAAGACTCTATTCAATAATAAACATTAAGTATATTAATAGTAACACAACATTGATGTTAAGAACATCTACAGCTGATCTATACCAGCTGTATACACATGAGTTGTTATACAGCTGCTCGGTCGTTTACTAGGCCATGTTTATGGCCGGGTAGTGTCATTGCTACGTGTATGTGTACCTTAGCGTAGCAATGACACTACCCAGCCA
>JAULBP010091072.1:0-12212 GCA_032355345.1 Lepetodrilus pustulosus | reverse complement strand
ATCAGTGTGTTGTGTTGAATGTACACACACAAAGGGTATATTTGGCTTAATAATTCAGTTAAAATATGGGACTCCCTATTTTAGATTCGGGACTTGAAAAGTATATCACCACGCGTCCCCGGGACTCCCAAAAATGTAAACCTAAGTTAAACCCTGCTTTAACTAATTCCTGAATTTCTAACACTGACAGCAATACATGTGTACCAGAATATCTAATGGTCATTTCATCCCTTGTGATGTCATACTTAAACATATGAATAGTGCATGGCTACAACTGTACACCATTGCAGCGCATGCATAGCACTACAGCATAGTTAGCACTACAACGTACGTATTGCACTGCAACAAAAGCATAGAACTACAACAGATTATCATTGTCCAAGTTGCTGGAGGAATTTGCCTTAATTTGTTCTTTACCACAAAATTTACAAAACATCCTAGAATATGGGAAGCTTGTATTAATTATCAGAAGTGGACTGGAAACAGTGACACATGGTTAAATATTGGGCAAGAATTGCACACAAATCGTGAGAATACATCTGTGACGAGGACAATACAAAGATAAATGTGCTTTGGAGGATCCAAATTATATACATTTGACAACATGATTACAGTTAAAGGTATCCAATATAGTTATCTCATCAACAAACAGATTATATATTCAAAATTTGGATTACATTAAAAACAAAACAATAAAGAACTAAATTTGAATGATAGAGTATCTACTTTACGAAATTCCAATAAAATCTTTTACCTTCACAAACCATAGTTTATTTAATATAAAATATGATGCAACACATATTTCTAAAACAATCAAACACATTAATTTTAACAAAGAAATTTGCAGCTTGTTCAATTTAATTGTGAAGTAAACATTTACCCAACATATGTATTTGATTTGTCTTCACATGTGCGTTATCATTTCTATTCAACCAAAGCCTTAACATTTACATCGTTTTATGCCTACAAATGTATTTGATTTATTTCCCTGTATAGTACAAAATCTAGGAAATGTATATAACATACATATAATTCAGGTTAATGGAAAGTCTCTTAGATGTCGGAAAATATATGTTGTGATGCACATGGATTTCCACACACTGTACAGTGGTGAAAATATTTTTGGATATAAAAGTGATGCTATTTATGCAAAAAAAATTGTTTGGCAACAGTTAAAAAATGTCAAACCTAGTCCAAAATGATCATCGATATCTGTGATTATATGTCTAAGGTGAAAATAACGTTCAAGTGATTAAATGTATAAAACCTGACATAACAGAGACAATATCAATAGATTCTTGCTTACATCTAAAAACCATAACAATACAGAAAGAAATACATTTGAGACTGTCCCTTATTTGACCTGAGATCTAACTGTGCTACATCACACAGTAGAGGTAATAACATACACTCACAGCATAGTCGTATATCATGGTTGCCATGGAATCGGACGGGTGTCCTCAATTTCCACTGAAACAGATCAACAGTTGTAACAAACAGATTCAGTGCTAAAGTAATGATTTTGAAAAACACAAAGATTACACTCCTTGTGATGAGATAACAATTTGAGAACAGTTCTAAACAAATTCACTCCATAGTACCATATCACAACTGTCACTTCTCTCTAAAGAACTTCTTGGCAATCTTTTCGTCGTCGAAGTTGACGTACAGCTGTGTGCAAATGGCAGAGTTAAGACTCATTCGCTGCGGAGCCTTTGCATATTTAGTCCAATCGTCGAGATCAGTGTCGTATGCCCAGATTTCGTCTTCCGTTGCATTGTGATGCTCGTGTCCGAGAGACAAGATCTGACCTTCGAAGTTGATGTAATGACCAACTGACCGTCCGCTCAGCGTCGACGATAGCATCGTCCACTGATTGGTATTGAAACTGAAACACTCGATGGGAATTTGTCCGTGCAGCGGGACCCCTGGTCGAGGGATTCCCCCCAGAACGTAAATGCTTTCCTCGTATGCCACCATGTCGTGCAGCCGCCGGGCGTAGAACATTCCCGGCTTGGTCTCGTAGCGCTGCAAAACGGGGTCGAAGCACGTGAAGGTGTTGACGGTCAGCCTGTCTTGACCGGAGATCCCGCCGGAGAGGTAGATTTTGTCGCCGTACACGACGGCGGAGAGCGACTGCGTGGGCGCGGGCATGGAGACCACGTCCTCCCACGTGTTTGTGACCACGTTGTACCGCTCCACCGAGTCCAGGATGGCGAACTGCTCGGTCGAACCGCCGTACGCGTACACATGACGGTCGTGGGACACCAGGGTGAAGTCGATCCTCAGCCTCCTCATCGGTCTCAGCTCCTGCCCGACAAGGTGTCGAGGGTCGAACCTGAACAGTGAGCTCATCAGCGTCCCTCCTCCGAAGTCCACCACGCGGCAAATGTACGCGAAGTTGTCCACCGACGCAATCCTGCAGTCTCGGCTGCCGTTGACGTCGGAGTACACGCTGTAGAACATCGCAGCGGCGTTGTTATAAGCCGTCACCTGGAACGGCATGTACGAGGTGCCGTGGTGAATAAGGATGATGGATGTGGAACCGCTTCGGACCCGCGTGGCTTCGTCGATCATCGGGTGTCCTTTCTTGCATGCCGCGTGGTAGTGGTAGCCCTTCCCCACCAGCTCTTTCACCGGAGTCAGACAGCGCTGGATGATCTCGCTCTCACGAACCATGGCCAGTTCCGGCTCCGACATCAGTGCGAAGCGGATCTTTGAGTAGACCGTGAACGCGTCGTTGACAATTCGCATGGGGTTGGAGCGGAACCACTTGTCCAGGCAGCAGAAGAGCTGGTACTCGGAGACGATTCGCAGCGACTCTCGGGACAGGTGTTTAGCCAGTGTGTCGGCGTCCATCTTCAGGTAGGCCTGAGTTTGGCTGAAGTCGTAGAACTTTTCTTGGATCATGTTTTCCCAGTGAGTGAGGACCTTTTCCAGGGAATATGTGTCGGCGATGTTCAGAAAGTCTTCGGCATTTTCGAAAGTCATGAGAGACTTGATGTAGCTGCTGCACACATCCAGAGCAGACGCCACCTGAAAACATAAACATAGCCACCTGAAAACATAAACATAGCCACCTGAAAACATAAACATAGCCACCTGAAAACAAACATAAACATGGGAAATATTTGTCTTGGGAGTCAATTTCAGGCAATAATGTGGCAGAGTACACGTATTGTCTTGGTAGTATTAACTCTGCTTTTTGGTACCCATGTGGCACAACATGTCTTATCTGCAGGACAACAGTAAAAAAAAATGTTTTTCTGTGAAGATCATTTAATACAGAACCCATATGTATTGGCTAATGCTGGCACATCCCACAGATAAATGTGTGTTGTGCCAAAAGAGTGCTAAATAACAACTTGGTATAGTAATTGAGCATAGCGACAGATAATTGTAATGTTAACAGAAAACAACCTTGAGGTCTGGTGGCTGCAAAATCCAAGCTACGTCCAGGGAAAATAAGTTGACTACTGGACAAAATAAGCAGCGGATTTCCGCAAATCCACAGAGAGAAAAATAAATATAATGTCTGAGTAATCAATGAGTTGACATACGATGACATATTGGGCAATTCCACATATATAAACTGCAAACTTCTGACTCCACGATGAACGTTCCTTACCTGCAGGTGACTGGCGGTGTTGATGATCTCGGTGAGGTTCTCGAAGTGCAGCGCCATCTCGCCCGAGTAGATGAAGTCGATGACCTGCTGCAATCCGTCGGCCGTCACGCCCTTCAGGTCCACCGTGTCCTGCTTGCTCTCCGCCATCACTCCGCCGAACATCACACGGAAGTAGTCGCTGGTGGCCGCCAACAATGCCTTGTGCACCTGCCACCGGGAAAGACTGACTGAATTAGTGCTTTACATCGCATCAGGAATACAGAATTTCACCCGTACCTGACTGATCTTTTTGGATTTTTTTTGTAATGGGGTTTATAGTCGCTTTCTAGAATCTTTCACGAACATCACGACTTGTTAATGCTCAACGTTGCAGTGAGAATAGTTCACCCGTACATGACACTGGGAAATACCAGTGTCTGTAAATATTGACATTATGTCCCAAGGCTCGACATTAACTTTTTGAGGCACCTGTCCCTGTGTCCTATTGGACAAGTAACTGTAGGTAAAAGGGCTTGTTAATCTGGGCTAATTCACATGTCCGCCTGTGAATCGTACCTGACCCGGACAGTCCTTACTGGCGAGCCCGGTGTCCCCCCCCCCCCCCCCCCCGAGGTAAACAGGTAAAGCAACTGTTTTTGTCAAGCAAAATTGTAGGAGGGACCATGCTGAAAGTATGGGTTAGGGGACCATAACATTTTGTCATCATTAACAAATTAATGTAATTTGCAATCATACAAACATGACAGTCTTTCTAAAACATATGAAAATGAGTTGAGCATGAAATCTTATAAAAAATAAATCAGGACACTGTTGGTAGAGTTAAAAAATTGGAAAGTTGCCATGAAAACAGTCTAAGAATGTTGCTATCATGGGTCCAAACTTATTATCGTAGGTGCAACACCAAAACTGATTAATTTACTCATTGTCGCACATTATCAAAAGATTTTTTCTCATCATTGCTCATTGGTAAAAAGATACCCACAGCAACATTTTAAGCAGAAAAATTGCTCACTCACTTGTGCAATTTACTCACCTCAAAAACACGACCGTCGGCCGAGACACGGAAGTCGCAGAGTTCATTGTTCTGCCGCAGTGAGTTTAGTTTTTGTATTACCATATCACCATAGCCATCTGCTTGTATCTTCTGTCCCTCACTCATAGTGTCACACTTCACCTCATTACCAGAGTTCCTGAAGCAACCACAATGTGTGTCATTTATCAGTGTACTATGTGCAATTTGTTACATTGTTAACAATCCTAATGTGACAAATATATAGCTATTTGTATCATCTATAACAGAAATCGAGGGATCCAGGCTAACATTTTGAGTTACTTGCCCAGCAGGGCCAGGGCTCTACATTAACTTTTTGAGGCACCTGTCCCTGTGTCCTATCGGACATGTAATTAATCTGGGCTAATTCACATGTCCGCCGGTGGATCATACCTGTCCCGGACAGATAGGCAATCCTTACTGTCGAGCCCTGAATTATTTTTAAAAAGCCCAACTAAATTCATATTTAATATTCTAGACACTAGAAACTGCCATCTTGCCTTCTGTGCATACAGTATCCTGCTCTCGTCGGCCATAATCTCAGTTATTCTCAGGTTGTTCTTGATAGCTTTCGCTGCTGTAGATCTTGCATGCATCGGAAGTTTCCTCTGATATGCCTGATCTGTGAAATCAATTTCATATTCCGGTGGAATTTTCTTCACTCTGAAAAATATAGAATCAATTATGTTCACCAATTCTCTTATAGTTGTCAACATTCATTTCAAGACTAAACACAGAAACTCATCATCAACTGCTTTAGAATGTCAATCAGAACTGGTAAAAATGCCATAAACAAACTTAATTATGCGATCAAACCATGTGAAACATTAGAAAATATAGCTGTGAGCTTCAAGGCACACAATCAGTTCGTTGACATATTTTAAGGTCAGGTGTATTTTACGTGTACCAATTGTTTATACAAGAATAATGGGCAACAAGCTACATTTTCCAGTAAATATGTTTGACCATGAAATAATTATGTCAACATACTGTGAGTGTATGCCTTTAAAGAATCATTGTTTAATATTGCTTTAAAAAAAATACAATAAAAAATGAATAGTATATTATACATGTACATGTACTACTATTACTAGGTTCTGTGCAAGTCATGATATTAGTGAAAGAATCTAGAAAGTGACTTTAAATCCCAAATCAACCAATCCATTGTTGCTACTTTACACCACCTGAAGTGCACCTGTAGCTAGAAACAACAGGTGTCCACCCGATTGGTCTAATTTTTAACCTGTATAGTAGGGAAAATCTTTAGACTGATCAGGTATAGTGCACCCGGTTGTTGGACCGATCGGGTATAGTACTAAAACAACACATGGGCTAGTCTACTATTTTGGGGGGTTCAAGTAAAAAAGCAGAACACCGACAGACGTTGACTTTGGTTGACTTTATATCTTGTATTTCACGGACAAATACAATGACTTTGGTTCATGAACAGAACAGGTTCGAATCAGAATAAATAAATTAAATAAGGGTTTCTGATAACGACGAGTGCATTAGCAATGTTTGGTGATTATGCCAAGTAACCCTTGTCTTATATATGTTACGGTTGAAATTTTCATTGAATTTCGGTACACTAAGTCAATTTTTTAAATGCCTGAAATGATAACATTATTCCCTTTTTATTGTCACATAGAATGGACTGAGTTCGATGAAAGAAAATAAGATTTATTTTATATATATTCACACACAATTGCACGCATTTGTATCATTATTCACACATTATCGTGTGAATACCTACACCAATTTACATATTATCTTCAATTATCTACATATTATCTGTCAAATAAACTAAAGGTAGTCATTTATTTCATGTCAGGGTTTCTAGAAATTGTCTGAATATGTCGAAATTTCACAACTTGACTGGTTCCACAGTCTGACTGTAACTTATACACCCACGAAGTGACACGTCAAACTCAAAATGTAACACAGAAAGGTTCATATACAACAAGAAAATTTAAAACAACATGTGATCGTGTGGTTGCTTATTCTTTATCGACTTGTATCGACTTCTAACTTTAAACCGCTCGAATAATGCACCAGGCCACAGAACGCTCTGCTGGTCTCACAAATTGGACCGATTGAAACATTTGTAAATTAGACCATTTGCCTGTAGTCCGAGGTGTGACTTTAGACCGATGGGGTGGGAACCGTCTCCGTCGATTACCCCACTATCAACCTTGGTACTGTCCTAAAAAAATATCAATGTTAAATTATATTATGTTTCACACATCCACACACCTTCCGTATTAAGTTTCCTTTATTAACCAATATGTATTGTCTGCCAGTCCGTTTGCTCTTTTTTTCTGCCAGTCTGTCTGTCTGTCTGTCTGTATGTATGTATGTCTGTTATGTCTGTCTGTCTGGCTGGCTGGCACTTGGTATCCGTCCTTCCTCCAGCTAAACCTTTATTGCTCCTCTTGTCAGTCGTAATTAACCAATCCTTCCCGTTGTGTAAACATTATTGTGATTTATTTATTATCTAAAAGGTTGTCCTCGATTATGTCCTGAGGGCTAGACATTCAGCATCCTCGCAACACAGGCCTTTATGATTACACAACTTCCGACAAATACCCTCTGAACCCTGGCCATTATGATTACACAACTTCCGTCAAATACCCTCGGAATCATATTGCAATTATGACTACACAGAACCTCCGTCAAATATCCTCTGAACCCAAGCCATTATATCTACATGTACACAACCTCCGTCAAATACCCTCGAAACCCAGGCCAGTACGACTACATATACACCATCCGGGTACCCTGGGAGTCGTCGCTAAAGCTAGACCCAGGCAAGGACTACTGAATAGCGGCGGCCTAATGCAATGGTAAAGCGAACGCGATGCATTTACTATAGAAACACCGTCAGTCTAGCTAACTGAGGAACTGTCACACAATTCGGAGATATACAGCTTATAGGGTGCAACGTGAAAGTATGGACTTATATATTTAGCAATGACGGTGCCGTACATTATACATCATCATACATTATTTGAACCATTCTATGTATAACTATTCCTACTGAATTCATAGACCCATAAAATGTTGGGATAGACTTCAATTTCAAGCTTGTACAGGTCTTATAATCTGATATATCTAAAGACAATTTTGGGTGGCAGCCATTGGAAAAACGGCAGAAATGCATGGCGCAACCCAACATTTCTCTTGGTAACATGTATATTATCAAAGAGGATTGTCCCTTGAACTCAATAATACCACTCTTGGGTAACGTAAAGGTGCATGGTGGGACCAATATATCTATCTTACAAACTGACATGATGAAAAACGACATTTAATGGCGGCCATTTTGAAAATCTAAATGACTGCATTACTATTCAAAATGTATTAATGGACCCATAAAATGTAGTGATAGACATAATAATTATGCTTGTAGTTGTCTTACAATCTGATATGTCAAAAGCCCATTTTGGGCTGCGGCCATTGAAAAACAGCGGAAATGCATAGCGTAACCCAACCTTTTTTCGTGGTAACATGTATATTATCATTGAGGAAGGTTCCAAGAACTAAATGATACCACTCTTGGATGTTCTGGTGGTGGTGTGGGGAGTGCAAGCCGGGTGAGACCCCACCTGGATCCGCCCCTGTCATAAGCAAAACCTTTAAAAGAAACTACAAATTCTCCCAACCCGAACAATGGATGTTGACGTCATGAGTTACCAATTTGACGCGTCACAATAGATCATCGAACGTTTAAAATTAAAATGATGACCATAACAACGAGCTAGCCTTCAATAGTTTCAACGTCAAATATAAGTCAATACATAATATGTTCAATATATACAAACAACTGGTACAACTCTGGTACATCGAATATGTTAAACGTGACGTGTCAAATTGATCAAATAGCGGTACGATAAACTGACGAAAGTGCCAGTCGGCATCACGGCTCACATCGGGTTCAGGAGTACCAGAAGTTGTTCTTCTCACTGCAGTGACAATGGTACAAACTACAATTATTAGATATTCTGAGCATATTTAAAGGCATACAATCACAGATGACTATTATCGTTTTGGACTAGTTCTTAGCCACCACTGCAAAATACATTCATTTTACATACATTCAAATCAGATTTATACGTCCAAAGACCTTTCCACCGCTGTATGTTTAACAGCATTTCACTGCACCCCGACGATAGTGTACTTTTACAACCTAGACGTGGTCGTATTTTATATTGCTTCATTATATTAATGCAAAAGGACATAACTCAAAGTGTCTATCGAAATTTAGGTACATCAGTAAATAACAACTTTTGGTTGACAAATGAAATGTAAGTAAATTTAGTCTCAGATAGAAATTCGAAATATGTAAACGTGTGTGTATGCCTTTTAGGCGTGTAGGACTAGGTATGTATACTAGCTTTAAGAAATAAACTACAGTACTTCATTGGTAACCTTCTCAAAACTTGAAGCAATGTCATCAGCTTGAAAGTCTGTATATTTCAGTAGATTAAAAACCAAGATTACCATTTGATATATGTTCCTGTTAACGGGAAACAATTCTTATATACCTTGGATAGACCAAATCCTATTCATCACTGATAATGAAATAATTTATGGCGGTCTAACATTACATACTATCAATGTGACAGTTTTAATAAATAATATACCACGGGTGGACAGTCGGAAGGTTTATCAACAACACGAAATCTCTTCTACACAGGAACGCAATGATTTGTGGCGAGATCCGGAACTCCGATAACTTCTCGATCGTCCGATATCACTGAGCGATGTGGAATATGGATGTTAATCGATAGAGATATCGGATACGAAGACACTTCAGTGAAGTTAGATGTCCACGGGGTCCAGGGTTTGAGTAGCTGGCTGGAATTATTACTCTTCTCAGAGAGGCCGGCAGCTTTTGTACCGAGATAGCTGTTATACCTCAAAGCTTAAAGATTCAGAGCTCTTCGTATTTAACCCTCTCCCTGCTGCAGGCTAGCGGAGATGCCCTAAAGAGCTGCGTTTGTGCATAATCCAGCAGGGAGAGGGTTAATCCACCAGGTTTAAGTATCTTCAGTCCCGAAGTTCATATTACACATCACGTCTAGGAGGTGTCTGGGATGAATGTATCAGTGCAAATGTCATATATATCAAAGTTGATTGAAATTTGTTGCAAGATTAAAGTGTGGTGCTGTTTTGGGCTGAAGTGGTTGTGAGATGGTGTAAGTAACTGTGGGTGGTGGTGTTGGAAGATGTGGTTAAGTAGTGTTCCGTTTTGTGGAAATTTAGATGAACTTACTGTATATCGGTGGTTTGGATGTGGATGAGGGTTAAAGTAAATATGTATATTTTCTTTTCTTTATTTTTTTTGTAATGGAGTTTAGAGTCGCTTTCTAGAACCTTTTACTAATTAACATCACGATTTGTCAGTTTAGGGCAGGAGGAAATCCGCAACATCCGTAGCGTTGAATGTTGCAGAAAACCTGCGAACACCGGCTGGTACCGACAGACCAAGGATGATATTTGTAATGCCACTCTATAGACAGTGCATCCTATCAATATCGCATCAGAAATGTAAGATTTGCTAACATTGATGCCGGTACCTTTGACTCCGGTCCAACATTCTACTGCCTCTCTAGTGTTTTTATTTTAAATAGATTTTGCTGTAAACAATCCTTACTGAACAATCCCAGTCTGTATCTGAACAGTCACGCTGTGCTTTACCATGAATCCCATTGAAGAAATGTTTGTCAGTTTCCTTAGAATACTATTAGATACTAAACTACAATGTGACATAAATGTTACATTTTTCAACACTGATTCGATCATTCTGTGTTTGAAAAATACATAAATCCCAATTATATATAGAATTACACTTCAAAATAAAATCATTCCTTATATTGAACCATTTCTTCTTGAATGGTGTCATTCAATACATTTCATATATACATAAAAATACCCGTTCATGATTTATTATGTTTATCAAGATAATATTGAGTTTGACAGCATCTAAACATATACCCGATATATTGGTTCCTTTCAATTGTTACATATAAATATATCATTAAACAATCAATATATATCAAACTAAACATTATTTTTTTTAATTTGAGCATCACAAACGGCTTACTGTCTTTCCAAAAGTTTCATTTTGTAAGTTAATGTCATGATTCTTTTCTTCATCCTCTCACAACCTTGCTAATGGAATTTCTTTAATGTCCTACATAATAGTTTCCCTAAAACTAATCTTGAAATACATTCCGAAGTAAATTGATAAGCTTCTTTTCTTACAGGTGGATTGAACTGTTAGACTATTGAACAATTCAACGTCAATGTGCCTTATTATTCCAAGGACATAATCACGTACAGAAAAAAAGTAAGCAGACCAATTGAACGTAGCTCTGTTGTTAATTAATTACAAACCTCCAGGTGAAATGTAATTCATCCTGGCCCCAGGAAATTGAATTGTGACTGGGAGATTGGAGTCACGTCTGCAGTTTGTCCCACGTTGCGGCGCGCTGCAGACTCAAAGAGCACGATGTGATCGTCACGACGCAGAATCTTCGCCGTACTTTGCGGTCTCGCGGGGTTATGCCGGTGCATCAAATTAATATCATGTCTGTCCGAGAGATGTCTGGACCGCGTGCCTCGATAGCATAGGATATGTTGTATTCTCCCACGCTATTAATCTGTATACACCACCAAGTTATTTAATACCAAGCTATTGGCCTTTATTATCCATCGTGCCATTACCTATATGTTATCATGTTCAGATATATGCTCTACTATGCTATCAGGCTCCATTCCCCACCATACTGTTATATTATTAGCCTTTATTCTCCACCATGACATTACCTGTATGCTATCATATCAATAGTTAAGTATTATCTACTATGCCATCAATCTCCATTCTCCACCATAATGTTATATTAGCCTTTGTTCTCCATCATGCCATTACCTGTATGCTATCATGGTTTATTCTCCATTATTCACCATACAGTTAAACCTTTATTCCCTATCATGCGATTACCTGTACGCTATCATGCTAATTGCTTTATTCTCTATTATGCCATCAGTCTCCGATCTTTACCATACTGTTATGCTATCATGTTAATAGCTAAGTATTATCTACTATGCTATCAGTCTCCATTCTCCACCATCCTATTAGCCGGCTATTAGCCTTTATTCTCCATCGTCGGCTTGTTGGAGGTTATTATCCTTCAATAAACAGAACACCAAAATACAATACTTTAATACAGATAAATTGTAAGGCAAAATTTGTAAAACATATATCTGCCAGAGTTGTTTCACGATATCAATTCTGAAAATAATAAGGTAAGCATATAATGGGCATGATATGTAATACCCCCTTCACATACACGGATTTTCTTACGGATTCCTTACGGATCGCCAACTCGTAGTCAATCGTAAGCATCCGTAAATAGCACGCCGGCATCCGTAATAAACTCGTAAGAACTCGTAAGAACTCGTAGACATCCGTAAAAGGTGAGGCAATTTTTTGACATGTCAAAAATCTTCTTACGAGTGTCTACGGAT
>JAULBP010091062.1:0-12213 GCA_032355345.1 Lepetodrilus pustulosus | reverse complement strand
ATTGTTCTTTCAGAATATGTAATAACCCCGATAGTGACCATTTTTCCCTATGCAAGTATGATCTTGCCCCTTTAAAGGAAGGGAGTGCATCAGATTGATGCAGAGTTTTGAGGGAAGTCACCCTAAAATGTTATGTTGCATTCAAAACTAAATTAATGGATTACGATATACAAGCCATGGGTAATGAGTACAACCCATTTCTTATAGAATCGGATCATGCGTATCATAATCGGATTACCGTTTAGCATTCACGTTAACTGTTAATACATGAACACTATTGATTTAATACAGTAATAATACCTTCTGTATAGACGCCAGCAGCGTGTTCTTCTACTCAATTGAGTTGCGTCTACATCCATTGTAATCTATGTCCAGAAGCTGCCATTCATGTAGATATTGATGTCAATGAAATGGATTTCTGGTGACAGAAATACACCATGATTGATTGGCAATCTTACAACGGTTTGAAAACCAATCACACAGATAATGTTCTTTTAAAAGGCCCATTTGACACTGCATGTCTCGTAAAAATAGACATATTATTGTTTTCAGTAAATATTATTAGTTAGTATTGAGAATGAATAGTTTGTATGGATTTTCGTTTGCATTTGCCATTTATTAGCATTGATACACATTCATTGAATCGATTCTGTCAAAACAAGCATATAATATTACATCAGTATGCATGGTGTGTAACATTTAAATTTGCCACTGTGGGCGGAAAATATAATTCATAAATGTTATTTGACTTGACGTGACAAAAATATATTACACTTATCTAAACGTTAAGCCACGCAATGTCTGTCAAACTTTGCAAGATATCAGACAGAGGATATCTAACATCGATCCAGAAAGTTCCTGATTGCATTTCTGACACGCACATACTTTGACCATATCATATGAATAGCTGAATACAAGTTTGTGATTGGCTTGATACGTTATTTTTGACGGACTTGTTGTCTAGCATAGGAAATTTAGTCACTTCCAACTTTAAGCGCGGCTGTGTTATGATTGTCACTTGTGCATATAGGTTAACTGAAAAAATAGATATTAACCATTCATTTTTAAGCACTATTGATTTTGAAAACTTCTGAAAAATAAGTAACATTAAATATTAGTAATATGAATTATTTGATTCTCAGTTGGAAACAAACTGTGACACAAACTTGATCGAGAAGCCATGAAAGAAATACGACAGAAACCTTAAATTGAAGTCTGGCATGCGAGGTATTCAAAAACAAGTTCAATATCCGTACGGTTGATATGAACTGGATTAGACACTCAAGCAAATGCGTAGTGGGTCAGGACGACCTTGTGAGATATCTTATGAGATGAAGAGTTTTTATCTCATCTGAGCTTCCCGACTTGATTCCCTCTGGCAATCTTCACCTTATCGACAGTTTCTTTTCGAAACCATTGGCACCATGTTGATATCATAATAGTGTTGGTATTGGCAATCCTGGGCCAATTGTATTACTGTCGAGAGGTTCCGGAGTGTATCCGTCAGGTGTTAAACTAGTACGCTATGGGTCACGGTCAGGGTGATTACAAGAGCCCATGGCGACATATATATGTATCTATTTTCTACTACCGCTTTACTTCTCTCCCCGTCTGTATCTTTTCTTCCTCTTGGAGCGGTTGTTATTAATTTGTTATTACTTGTAACCTATGCTTTGGTTTCTTCAATACAATATGTTTAACCTAAACATATATTATCAAAACAGCATCAAGTAGCAAACTAGCAAATATCTTTTTCACAAAGATTAGGAATGTTCCAAATGTTTGGTGAAATGATAATCATACGGTTGCCATTCGGTATGGTATTGGCGTTTATATTCGCTGAAGAATATACGTTATCTTGTTCCTTTACTCTCTGTACATTTGAGAAGATGCCATGTCATAAACACGTGTATGTAATTATAAATAGTGACGACATGAGAATCTTTATGGTTTCATGCAATTTGTAATTAAATAAAGTTGTCTTTAGTTACACGTACTAGAAATGCTTATCTTTCATTCAGAATTGTACATGAATAATAGCTGTAATACATACGACGACCTATAGAACAGATCAGTATACTAGTATATCAGAAGTCGCTTCTGTAAGTAATTGTTGTCTGAGACCAGATTACCGAACCAGGTAGGTCGTCGACACGTGCATCTGTCTAGGTGGTAATCACCGAGACGTCACTTTTGAAACAGCACTTGGCCTTTCCGTAAATCAAAAGCTGATCAACGACACACTTTTATAATTAGGCACAGAGTGTCACATAGCAAATGTGTCGGATTACAGTTAATAAGACCATTATATACATGTTTTAATTAATTCCTATATACATGTACAAATATAGTGAATAATGAAGCAATACTACTTTCTATTCTCCAACCGAAGGAGTGAGAAGGAGTGAACGTCATTTGTATTAGCTTCCTGAAACCTGGTTGTGCACATGTGTATTCACCAATGAACGCTTTTTGCCTAATTTAAACGCTAAATGTCTTAATAGTGTGCAAACTCATCATATTATATTGTTATTTGTTTCTATGTTAGTGTGTACACCCATCGAATATCGTAAGTAAATCATCTACCAGTAATTTGATAGCTACACTGTTATTCCATTGGCAGGTCTGACTGAGTCCATGGGAGAACTCTAAGCTGATCAAAATCTCAAATAGGTTTGTTTCTAGAACTCGGAGCCAGATTACGGAATCAGTCAGGTCATCGACCCTAGCGTTATCAATCCATTTCATTCTTGAATCTGTACAGTATATATTCACTATGTTAAACAGGTTGAATATACGCTGAAATGCTTCCTTGTATTATTTAGAGATGTATTTATTTTATATTTTTATGTGTAATCTTATGCACCACCACCGTATAGATGGTTTAGAGAAAATAAAAGTTATTATTAGATGTATTCTTATCCAGCGAAGGCAAGCTAATCTGTTAAGGGGATGTAGTTAGAAGTAATTCACATCATAGTCAATGAACTATATTTACCTATTTAATAGCGAATACTGTAGATAGCTTGCAGACTTGTAGGGACAGCCAATGTTGTACCGTAAGTCGATAATTGATACAGACAAAGACACATCATTATAGTTGTTGGCGAGGGCGATATTACGTAGTTACTAGTATTAGCAAACAAGCGTAGGAATAAGGACTCGAATCCAGCCAGAGGGTCGGCCATCTTTACGGGACCAATTTCACATCGCGGAATGTCCGTGGATGCAATGTATGTGCATCAACTGTTACCATTATTTGTACCTCAGTATCAGCCGTGACACGTGAGTGTTACCGTGGCATCTAGATGCATATCGCAGCAATATCAATCATTGGCTAGTTAACGTAACGTTAACCAGTACGTTGAATGGCTGTACATTGCTCTGAGTGTAATCTGTACTACTGTCATTAACTTTATATGAAACGTAAAACTTCCTAGCAAAATCCATGTCACAATTACCATGTTCGATTTTGTTATAATTATGTGTACCTCATATGCCGAGGTTCTCGAGTGTAAATAAAGGTTCTGTTCTGTTCTGCCACAGCAAATTTAAAGCAGAAAATCGTAAACATCAATTTCGAGACATTATCTACGCGGATGCTCTGCTAGACATTTCAAGCGCACGATATATTCCTATTAAGATCTAGGGTCAGCGCGGCTTATTACGAAAGTGTTCTTGTGTTCAAAGTAAACGTTGATGGGTCTCTCGTCTCTGAAGTTCACCACCCAGTAGACTTCTCGGTCAACGCTGTCAGCCACAGAGGCCCGAGAGGAAATGTATCGTGGTCACAGGTATAATCATAGCAGAGTACCTGAGTACGCGACGTGGCTAGAGTCACGTAAATGCTTGTGGTGAGAGGCACGTATAGATACTGTGACAATCACCTCATATATTTACATTACGGATATCTATTTCATAACTAGGAAGTGTAATCAGGGATGCGCAGACTGAATCAATATACTTCTAAATTTTATCATGTTCGTATACACGCTTAATTTGTTATATTGTTTTTAAAGGCATACTATCACGGTTGATCGGCCTAGATAATGGCCAATCAAATTTCTGTCTGAGACTATTTACGTTTGAATGATCACCCAAAGTTGTTATTTACGGGTATACTAAGTCCCCAACACTTGAAATCTATTATAAATTTCATGTTTTATAATAATTATTAGTCCTGGTTAATATTTATCTTATCTTTGATGTATTCATGATATATGAAGCAACCGTACTTCTTTCGTCGTACGCGTTTTGTCCTCTTGCGTTAATATAAAGGACAAAGAACTAAGATTGTTCAGGTTGTTATATAAACAGCAAAATCCAAAACAGTTTGTTGAAATTGAATTTTGCTTTTCATACAGCAGTAGAAAGGTTTTTGGAAATACAAACACGATTATATGTATGTCAAGTGAATGTACTTTGTAGTTGTAGCTAAGAACTAGTCAATAGTCAAAAACAGCCATAAATATCTGTGATAGTATGCTTTTTACCTAGCTGAACTAGTATAAGAGTTGAGCAAACCAAAATAAGAAATTATTACCGTTGACTTTGAATATAGACAACAATAATAAGATAAAGAGCTCAGTAGAGCTCAGTCTAATGCACTGTTCACATGTACAACATTTACTCTGAGATGTACAGTTGCACATAGGTAATAATATGTCTGCGATGTGTTTGCATGTCACTTAAGCAGGATGAGTAAATGAGGTTTGCAAACATTCCAAACAACCACAATGAACTTCCATACCTCGTAATTATTCGGTGGAAAGTGTAGTTTGCAAATATTTCTGATTACATTAACTACCAGTATGCTATTTTCAATTGCCGATGGAGCAGTAAAAAACAAACATTGAAGATACAATAAATGTACAATTGCATTATTATCTCAAATTCAGTCAAAAACTACCATTAATAGCTGTGATTGTATGCTTTACAACCTGCCTTGTTGCTATGCATTCACATGACACCATTTACATACAGGGCAAATATATACATGTGTAAAAATACATTTGCATGACCTCCAGACAAATTGCAAATTTACTCCTGATGTAAATTTTCTTACTTTTGTAAATGCACTTGCATGACATATATTCACGCGTATGTATTTACACATATATGCATATTTGCATACCTACGCAAAAGGGTGCACGTGAATGAGGTATAACATTAGAATCTAGAATTACATGCTCAGTAGTTCCACTTCAAGTAAATATAAGACTAATAACTTCCCACATAGACAAATCCCAAATCTTTCCCCATAACATATATATTTTTTTTAATTAACTCGACATTAACTGAAAAGTTTAAATAAAACAGTTTAATCATGTAAATTGGAGACATGTTGGCTTCTATTTGCAATATTTAATATAAATAGGAGTAGGAACTAGGAATCAACATAATATTAAATAGCTGTTATTAATTAATCAGATGTATTTACATTCTGCAATGACTAAATTACAAGATATCTGCTTTAGTTTTCAAAGTG
This sequence comes from Lepetodrilus pustulosus, assembly GCA_032355345.1. Classification (NCBI taxonomy): domain Eukaryota; kingdom Metazoa; phylum Mollusca; class Gastropoda; order Lepetellida; family Lepetodrilidae; genus Lepetodrilus; species Lepetodrilus pustulosus. Next base: position 6,725 of record JAULBP010091062.1, on the reverse strand, counting down.
AAAATAACACCACCTGTGACATAGTAACACTATGACTAGGTGATAGGTAATCTATGGATCAAAAAAATACGTTCTGAATTAATTGTGTACCAGTATTAGTTACTATTGTTATGAATGCTATGAGAGAGGTTATTAAATGACAGAACTACTGGTAGGATCTGTACATGGTTATTTGTTCATGACATCAATCTGCTTTTATTGTATGCAAAACCCATATGAAGCCTCTGACTTTGCTTCAGTGTGTAACTGCCAGTGTTATCTCCGTATTACACCATAGTGCAACTTTATCGTTATGTACATTGTAGTCCGCTGTTCAATTTGTATAGGTTTATCTAGATAGGACTTTAATGATGAAAAGAGCAAGTAATATCTCTAAATTGTATTTTTCTCAACAATCTTGTAAATAATAAATTACCATGAAATGTCATTTCCACTGTTTATCGCCAATTCAACATCATACTGTAATAATTGATTAGTATGTATACTTTTAGGTTTATCAGGATATGGTGTAATTTAATAGATTTATGGTCATTGCATATGGGTGAAATATTCCCCCAGCAATTTATAAGGCATTAAAGGCATACTCACAGATGGTTGCCCTAGATAATGGTCATTGTCGCAAATGGGTGAAACATTCCCGCAACTACTTTAAGCTCCATAATCACTCACTCATTACATAATGGTCAACCAAATTTCTATCTGAGCCTATAGTAGTTTTTATTTACTAACAGGGATAGCAACTAAGTATAAAACTTACTCACCTGAATAGTATTACAAATAACAAATGTTATGAATTTATACTTGCCCTTGGGATACCTTTAGCATTGGGAGAAATGGTTAAGGCGAGCGGGCGAGTGTTAATTGCAAAGCCTGGTGCAGTTGCTTCCCAACACTCGGTAGTTATCACAAATGTAATATTTTATATGAATTAGGGTTACGGAACATTAATTATTTTGTCTTTGATGCATCAACTGATCTATGAAAGTATATTCTAAGAAATCGTAGTTGTACCACATTGAATTGAGAAACAATCACTCCTTTACAAGTGTGAGTGTGTGAATATGGAGTTTAACGTCGCTGCTCCTCTACAAAGAACCTCAGATCTGATGGCCTACTACAGTAATTCAGCATTGTGTTCTTTATTCTATGACAATACTTTAGATTAAATTATTATTATTTTGCATTTAAACATTGAGATTATTGTGAATCATGTGACCTAAACCACTTGCAAAACTTATGACCAACCGCCCCCCGAAAAAGTTAATAATATCTCATAAATGTTACCATAATGAATTTCTCAGATTATGCAATCCTACACACTCTTATAAAACAACTTTTGAAAGGATTTCATTCTGATCAAGTAGTCAATTTCTTTTCATGAAAGAATTTTCTACCAATCACTCACGTGAGTTGTTGTTATTGCAATAATCCTTGAAAATCACGCTACCGTAGTAAATAAAAATAGACAGTTCTATTAATCATTATCCTTGGACAGGCTGATGGGTCTTTGAGTTCCTGGAGTCTAGATGTAGGACACATGCACACTCACTTTGATCCAGATGTCAGGGCTGGTAAACAATTAATGTTTCAATGTGTAGTGCGTTACTGTCATGCAATCTGTAGCAATAATGTGAATACTATTAGGTCGGAAGAAACAAAACTTGAATATATACGTTGTACTTATTGAACCACTTCAATATTATTTGTGGATCTTTGATATGGAAGATGATTACAAAATATTGAAATAATATGGGCATCAAGAGATTTGTTAATGTTTGACAGCATTCAACCTTTTCATATAATATGTACTACTAGATACATGGTAAAGAAAAAAAGAAGACACAGCTAATTAGTTTATGATAATATAATGATAATATTATTCAAACAAGCCTTAGTCATGATCATCTCTATTATTAAACATTTGAGAACATGGCATGCAATTTAAGAAAATAAACTCCTCAAATTATAAAAAAATAAATTCAACAGATGGCTATAGCTTCATTAGTAAGTACCATACACTACTGTCATATATAATAAATATATGTCAAATACAATAATTAACATAACTGTTACCTATCACTCAGTTCAAACTATGTATGTTAGTTGGATGTTAAAACATGTTCTAAGATCCAACTTTCAAGTACATGTACATTGACAGTGATATTTTTTTATAGCCAATATTTTTCTTAAAGCAAATCTCGTCTCATGCAATGTAAGGAAATTATTCCACTGCTATTCAGTTATATTGTAAATCTATGGTTATCGTGCAATATTAATGGACATGGCGCAGTGCTGACAAAAGCCTTTTGTCGGTGGCGTCGGAGCCCCAACTGAGCAGCCTAGTCAAAGTGAGGTGGCCAAGGCCAGTGGTGTATCCTTCCATCAGATCAATGTGTAGAATGGAAACTTCTGCCGTCATTCAACATAACAATGCTAAACTTGTGTCACTAAATACAACATTGTTGATCCCTCGGATCAGGTTTCAGAATGAGATACCCTCGCGTTCTTTTCTAAATTATCGTCAGAATTAATTTTTCTATTCCTTTTTTTTTAGGGTTGTTTTTATCTTTTGTATGCAACAATTATCATGTTTATCTACATTGACATTGATATAGACAATGAGTTGTCTGGGGACTAATGACGAGGGTCATGCTTTTTATTTCTACAACTATGAGGACATTTATTGGATGTTGCTATAAAGACGATTGTGGAAGGTTTTCTTCCCATCATAAGCAAGCCACTATAACTACTGATAGTTGTGAAAACAAGCAGGTACAAAAACAGTCACTAACCTCAAATCACAAGAACATTTAATTTTAAAGAACAACTTTAGGTGAGATCTATTCACCGGACCCCGACCCAATTACCTGTCCCAATTCCTGGCAATCAGATTGGCTCATTTAACCCACAATATGAATAAAATATTTTCCTAACCTTAACCCCAACCCTAACCATGTGAGCCAATCAGATTGCCGGAAAATTGGGTCCGGGTCCGTGGAATAGACAAAATCCGGGTCCGGGGAATAGACAAAGTTCCGGTCCGCGGAATAGACTCTGCCATTAATATAATGTTTTGTGTCCTTCTGACTTCTGATTCTTTTTCATGTCTGTGTATGGATATGGTCGCATTCCATTAGCTAGATGACTGGTTTATTGTAATTTTCCTGCCGGGGTTGACATTAAAGCAAATTATTTATGGTGAATAAGAGATAGTGGAATAACATGATTATTATCGAGCAAAACAGGGTGTGTTTTACATGTCTGTCCTCGCGGTGAAACAACTTCGTGATAAGACATGATTTACGTTTTGTTTTCACATTCAGATTGCTTAGTCATCATGTATTTATGATGGCTTGTTATTGATAAATTATTTTTAGCGATTATTTCACTGTATTAGAATATTGGCTGGATTTAGTGCAGTGGTTAGCATGCCGGACCATGCATTCAGAGGTCCTGAGTTTGAACTCTTCCACAGAGCTTAAAGTCATCCTCTGATGTGTCGATGAGAGGATGCTATATGTCTGCACTTATGCACTCTTGTGGTGCAGTTAACAGCATCTGCATCGCTGCACTTACAAGGGTTGCAGCTTTCCTGATGCCATTAAATACTAAGCGCCACGATGCCAGTAAAATGATATTGAGAAAGGCTCTAAGCACTCAGTAAACAAAGACAAACAAAAGAAATCGGAAATAGAATGTTTGCAAATGAAAACAATGTGACTGGTTGTAACCTAAAAGTAGTTGAACTCTGTTGTTAACTTCTAAGGGAATAAAGCGTGTCAGGAGAATAGCTATTTGACATGTCTAAACAAGCTGAAATAACACAGTTTGAATGCAATAGAAAACAAGAGTTATCGGTGTGCATGTCGAGTCTTGTGAAGCTTTATGAGCATATTAGTAAGTCATATCAGTATTGGCGAGTTCAGATTATTAAGATATTGATCTATATGTAATTTAATCGTACCATTGATATCACAATGGTTTAGATCAAGCTATGGAAACAAGAGTTCAGTATTCTTTCATAAAACTGTTCAAATTTGTTTAACTGATAAATAAATATGGCATCTTTCATTGTCATTTTTATAGTGTGTGGTGTGGCATTTCCAGTGTAAATAGTGATTCATCAAGAACTTGAATTAAATTCATATTTCTTAATGTTGACGTTGCATGCAAGTGTTGTAGTAACAGGGAGGTAACTCTTTCTTGCCCCATCCTTGAGAACGTTGTTTACAGAATGTCATGTTTGATTTTTGACATATTTCTGAGAAATTTTCATTTTAATAAATATATATAGTATACATACAGTAAATATTCATTAACATCTCCCAATAGTTTAAACGTTTGGATATTGTATTGTATTTTTACTGAAATAATCCTTTACCTAATTATTATCTTGATTCACTGTTATTAATATCAGTCAGTAGTACTGTAGTGTTTACCTGAGTTATCTCCCTGATGTTAGGTGCACTCGGGTGCCTAGGGCATCCCCATTTAGACGTCACTGCCACCTGGTGGTCATCGGATTGAGTCTCGACCAGCATGCAGAACACACTAGTTTAATCTGCTACGTTACACACATGTCAGGAAGCAGTGGGTAATGAGGAGTGCTTTACTAACTGTAGATATCTGATACCCCGCTTGGAAGGAAAGTGATGGGTAAAATCCCCATTACACAAGAAAGCGCCTTATCTAGGCCTCTATGGTGGATGTTTTCTTCTCCAGTGGCTCAGTAATAGATGTTTTGTTTCCCCAGTATATTTAGTTTGTGTCACACCCGGATACTCATATTCAAAATATTCCCTAGATCAGTTAAGCAAGTCTAGATTGCATGAGAAAAAACCAAGCATTTCAGCGGATCCTTTCATATAATTATGATACAGTGTCCCCTTGATATAACACTGTTCGATACACAGCGGATTCGGATATAAGGCGGGGTCAGATGTGGATCCCATTTTAATTTTGTTATTTACCTGTACTATCGTATGTCATGGAACCCAAATTTAGCATTATATTGAGGGGACACTATTACTAAAAATATTAGTACAATAGTACAATAGTACAATAGTAAAATAGTAAAATAAATAATCATACCACATATGACAAATATCGTAAAAACTTAAATTTATTTTAAATCAAAATTAATTTTTTCATATATGGTCTGTATATTTCAGCAACACCAGTAACCATTGTTAGTAGTGATGAACCAATGGTGAAAATCTACACTGGACAGATTTTGCACATAACGTACACAACATATGAATCTGTTTTCCAGTTTTCCAGTTATAGAAAATACCAGGAACCACTGTATAGGTTTCCAATTAGCACAGAAGGACATTGACAGTCAATAACAATCACACCGACATATATTTTAGTACTGATTGATAACCTTCAAGAAAGTGAACTAAAAACAGTTTTAAATTTCTTCACCCGGAAACATCTAGAATCGTGACTTCCCCAAAAAAGATACACAATTGTTGAAATACCTTTCCATTCCTAGAGTTCTATCGAATGGAATCGACTTACCACTAACTAGGAGCGAACAGATGGCTCGACAGCTAAGTCTAGCTCACCGTTGCTTCCATTGAAGCAAAGCAGAAAACAGAAAGTTAGGATGGGTGAAAATTGCCTCCAGCAACGAGAAAATAATTAGTAATCCACCATAAGCTTTAGAGCAAGCCTGGTTCTAATATCTAATTCCTGCTTGTTTAACATGGCTGTGATAATATTTCACACATCATCCACAATTCAACTGTACATGTTTCATAGTATCTACCAGTTTACTATATACAGTGTCCCCTCGATATAATGCTGAAGTTGGGGTCCATGACATACCCCCCACGTTATAGTACACGCCTTATACAATATTACATGGAAAAAAACGGAAAATAAAAATGGGATCCACATCCAACCCCACGTTATATCTGAATCCAAGGTGCATCGAACCGTGTTATATCGAGGGTGCACTCTATCACTATATATATTATTCTATTATACTATATTTACTATATTATAGTCTAGGTATCACTTGTACAGTACATGTCTGTCCTGCAGTAGCAATTTAATGTCCTAATACAGATTGGATCAGTTATTAGTACATGTATCACCCACATCATTCACCGACATTATCATGATGATAACATTTCTCTCTCTCCTAAAATTGACGTTTATGAGGATAGTTATTGCGACAGGTGTTGCCAACTCACAATGATCAGTAAGTTAATGTTGTGTCTGATGCGTGACTACAGAAGCATTGGACTAACATAAAACAACACTATTACTGATAAAACAGGAGCATAGCTGACTCGAATCCATGAAGTACACACAAGGAATGAAGCTGCTAGAGTGTAGGTGTGGTACCATACAGTAACAGCAGATTTCTAGAGAATAGTGGGATGCTACCTTACGGTATATCTTAAAACAAATTAATACAATCTCAGAAATGAATATACATGTACCTGGCATTTAAAGAGTAAACTGATATGTGTAACTGACTGTAATAAATATGGTCAATTTTGGAGAGAAAAAACCTTGTTTTTGTTGTACAAAAATCAAGGAAAAACATGCATAAATACATGTGAATGTCTTACAATAAATGCATGTGGATGTCTTGTAATAATACATCTGAATGTCTTGCAATAAATACACCTCAATGTCTTGCAATAAATACATCTGAATGTCTTGTAATAATACATCTGAATGTCTTGCAATAAATACATCTGAATGTC
>JAULBP010091051.1:0-12215 GCA_032355345.1 Lepetodrilus pustulosus | reverse complement strand
AAGTTAAGGAACACCTAATGTTGTTGGACTGAAGATGAATTGGCTGAGGATTGGTCATAAATGACAAAAGAATATCCACAATTTTCTACAGCTTGCGGCTTCAGATTAACCAGAATGTCTACCAATACCAGCTCAATATTCATTCCACACAGGATTACGCGTTCCTTTAAAGTGGCAAGATCATCTATATGCATGCAATATTAAATTTGCTCATAAAACCTGGTCACAATAGTGTTGACCATTGATACAGAGGCTAGGTGCCTATAATTATGAAACATATTTTTAGATTTGCCAAAAAAATAAACCAGGGTGAGGGCGAGATATAAATAACATCAGAATATGTAAAAATCCTGCTAGTGAACTTTGACCTATACAAAGATGATCTTGCCACTTTAAGTTTCCTACCTGTATCCTGCTCGCCAACACCAATAGGTGTATTTACTGCAAACATCATGTGTTGATGATTTCCGATTCAAAATTCACGACATAGCAAGGTTATTATATAAAGTTAATGGTCTGGTCCAGTAGAATATGTATCATGCCTGACACCACTAGATGACGCATCTATTGCAGGAAAGAAATTTCACCACTGATATAAATTCGACAAAATGGTGGGCCTCGCAATTTCCTTGCGAATGCGTACTACTTTGGACATAAATATTGTGACATACCCTGGTATCTATGTTTTACATGAACAGCCCTAAATGAATAATTGAACATGTCCTCAATGGGATGTGTTTGTTTTGTAAGTAAAATAAAATAAACTCAACAAAATTAATTAAGGGCCAGTAGCCTGTTGGACATATAAATTCAGCTTTATATTATTTTAATGGTGAGGAATTCCTAAGCATCTACAGGCCTCAGCAAAACTTCAAGAACTAACAGAGGCATTGGAAGAAAGAAAAGGCACCCGGTTCCTCAAGGTGCGTTCAGAAATTTGGTCGAACGCAATCTATACACACAATATATCTGTTATCCCTTAATTTATATTGTTGAGTATATCAGCATTGTTCCACTGTACTCTGTCGTGTATAGTGTATGAATAATCATAAATGTACAATTACATTACTCAACAGATAATCCACATAATATTCGTCTAATATTACAATGCTCGTTTGTACTTTTCCAAAAAAGATTTCAGGATGGAATAACGAATTTCTTCAATTTATCACAATATTAAAAAGTAAACAGTGTAATTAGTGATTATGTTGCAGTGTGAAGGAAAGAAACACACACAAATAATATAATCTAGGTATTACCGACGTCAAAATGTTCATGAAATTTCTTGTAAATCATCCTCAATATAAGTACTTGTATTCTGAGACTCATTCAGTAGTAGTATGAAGACAACAAAAAAATAAACAATAAATAAAAGTTCATGATAAGCACAAAACATTCATAAATTATTGACTTCAACAGGGAAAAATCCAAGCACATGGATGGGACTCCCAAGAGAGTTATGTCCCCCTTAAGTTATGGCCGCTGCTACCACTAGGTGTACACACAGAGAGACAAGGGAGACAAGTTGTTGAGCACACTGGTGAATACCGGACCGTGTCACTAGTCACAGGGCAAGGCACGTACATACATAATTTCATTTGACACATTGGAAGGAATTAAGATCCTGAATCTGCCGCTGACCCTGAACAGCTGTTTTTGTGTTCTCTCATGGAAAACTTCCTCTCCTTGGCCTGGGTGACGGCGGGCGACGTGCTCTTCCTGGTGGCCAGACTGACGCTGACACTGCGTCGCACGGTGTCCTCACGAGACTGCGAGTGCTCGATGTTGGCCTGCTTGACTGCATTGGTGGCCACCAGGTCGATCTCGGCGTACGCGATGGGTTTGGAGGGGACAACTTTCCGCGGCTTCCTCCGTGACGACTCTGAGGAAGGAGGGAGCGAGGCTGGGGTGACTGGGACGGCACAGGCAGTGGTCAGGTCGATCTCTGCGTAATTTAACTGGGGATCCATTTGTTCCGGTGGTAAGGGTGCAGGGGACGACGTTGGCACGTGGGACGTGGGTGACGAACGACCTGGATTGCTGGACGCCGTCCGCTCGCTCGGCACGCCCTCGTCGTCCCGAGGAAAGTCCAAATGTTTTCCGGTGTTCGCTATGACACGCTTCTGGGCACAGTCGTGTCCTTGGTTCACCGTGTCAGCATCGCACTCCAGAGACGTGCTGTCCAATGCACAGTTTGATTCACCACCACCTCTCTTGTGTACGTCGGCCTCGATGCTGAGCGTACCCTTCTCCGGAGACACACTTTCACTGTTTAACCTCTGCTTAGCACACATTTGGTCTTTGCAATGAAACCCAGTAGTCCTTTCACTGTTCAACATTGACTTCATGTTTGACTTAACCTTATCACCGATCCTATTGCTTTCCCAAATGAGCTTGTCTCTTTCGCTGCTCTTCTTGTCTCGCTCGGCGGTTCGCCGCTTGTCCCTCTCTACCCGTCGCTTGTCTCGCTCGCTGTAACGTCTCTCGCACCTGCCGTTGCTGCACTTGTCTCGGAGCGTTCTCTCTGGAGAAGCTTCATGGTCCGACGCAGACATTCCCTTGGCGCCTGGCGTCATGTCAATGTTCACGTAGCGGTTCGTGTACTCGTCGCCAGGGACGCTCTCGAAACTGAACACTGTGCCGGAGGATGGAGAATACGGGGTGCGAGGTGTGGATGAGGTGCAGCTCTCGCTGGCCGTACGCCTGCGCTCCACGAACTGGTACTCTTTGCCGGAGCGCGGGCGGAGTATGGTGGACGCTGGGCTGCTGCGAACCGTATCCTCGCTGCTGCTGTAAATGCTATCGGTGTCCGAACTCGCCGTCGTGCGGCATGAGCACACAGAAATGGCATCCAGTTTGTCGTTGAGGTCGTCCACGGACACCACCAGGGCACTGTACTGTAAGTTGGGCGGTTGGCAGTTGTTGGCACTGTTGGGATGACAACTGTTGGCACTGCAGGGGGAATCACCAGGAACCTCTGCAATGACAGGGAATACTGAACATCCGATTGGAATTATCTTTAAAATTTATCTACGCAATCAAAACATAGACATTTATTAACATATATCAAACATAATACGCTAAATGAGTAATTGTAACACCAAATATTATACTGCACAATCTAAAAAAAACCACTAGAATTATTTTCAAATAGAATTAATTGTACTCTAATTTACTATATTTTACTATATTTCGCTTCATAAATCAATGCAACAGTTAGTTGATTTAAATTTCAAAAGTAGTAATTTCAGGCAAGCAATTATTTGGCAAAAGAAAAACACAAACACAAACAAAACAACATACCAATGCAAAAGTTAAAAATCATGAAATAATTTCCAGAACATGCAGTGAAATCTGGTGGTGGATATACAGCCATGGCTACGAAGAAGATGAAGAGCATTTCAATGAGTGCAAACTAGCAGAGTGTTGATGACCCAGCCATAGTAGTGCATGTGGGTCAAGGTTAGTGAGGCCATAGTAGTGCATGTGGGTCAAGGTTAGTGAGAACAGTGCTGGATGCAAGTAGTGCATGACATTCACTACAGCTAGCTAATGTAACTTGAGTACGAAATGAGGGCAAGAATATATAAAAATATATATATATATATTTTTTTTTTTAAACCATGAAAATTATGTGGGACTCAAAATCTGCATGCATGTACATACCACAAAAACATATTCATTTGGTTAGGTTTCAAAAGTAACAGTAAATATAAATACATTTACAGAACTTCCAACACATTAAGACTAGTTTTTATAGGGGTGATGGAACAGGGTTGCAGACTAACATTTTGAGTTACTTGCCTATAGCAAGTTGCAAAGGTACCAAAGATACTATATGTTTTGCACCGGTACATCGGGCATATGTTAGTCTAGAGCCCTGTGTTATATTGTAACAATGTATTGAAATTAGTCCTAAATTATTAAGATAATTTGACATATGATGATTATTATTTATATCCATTTGTTTTTATTCAGAGCTAGAGCTTAGGATGGCTTTCAAGATTATTCCAATTATTGCAGCTTGTTTTACACCAGTGGCACTAACAGGTAGATATGTGGTACTAAAGCTGACAACTGCACTATGACACTACAAATGGCACATAATAATATCGTGACGACAGAAAGGTGGATTCAATGAGCACTGTTACTGGTCCCTGGGAAGCTTTGATCTCGGACCCACACCTCTGAAGTCATACACTCTTCAACTGAACTACCACCTGCTCCAATGAGCGACTACATATTTAATTTACATCCAAAATATAATGATATGCATCAAAGATACTGAAAATAAATTCCATTCAGCTACATGTACTTCTAACATTACATGATCTCATTGCTACTCCATACAAATCTCGTCTTATTGGTAATCTTCAGGGGCCGTATGCACAAACGTGGTTAATCCATAGTTTAGCCTAAACTAGGTATTAACCGGTGAGTTACAGTATTAGCTATGCTGAGTTCCGCTTAAACCACGTCTGTGCATACAGCGTCTGGATTATTCCTGTCCAGAATCAATCACTATTGTAACTAAGTAAAAGGAAGATCTTCAAAGATGCACTTTCCAGTTTGGCCTCACATTTCCCTCAAACAAGTTCATGCCAATCTTCCAGCATCTACTCTACACTATGTTCTCTCCAAATCTACAACTGCAGTCATAAACAAAAAATCCATTAAGATTAAAAATAAAAAAAATAATATAAAAAAATGCCATTTTTGTTTTATTGAATTGAATAACGCCGAAATTATGTTTTGAGACAAAGTAAATTGAACAGGACACATGTGAGATGTTAGCAAGATGTAACTAAGAAGCAAAGGTGGGACAAACAAACAAACAAACATTTGGAGAGACACATTACCAAACGAACACACAGTGACACAGGCCCCGGCTACCAAGCACAGTGAAACTACCAATGCAACGCATGCTCAACGTACCTGTCGAGTTCTCACTATTACGAGGCACCCAGATTTTCCCGCTTTCATCTTCCACAGGCGGCGATATTCGCAGTGTGGCTCGAGCGATCTCTTTCTGGATTGCGGGATCGGAGGGATAGCAGGAAGTGGCAGAGGAGGGGGCAGCGACGTCGCTCCTAACCAGCGACATTTTAATGGGAGGCTCCTTCATCTCCACATATATGGACTCCGAGTGCAGACCTCGGGGAGACAACTGCGTCTCGATCACCGGCGATAGCGAGGAGGGATACGGTTTTGTCTTGGGCGGGATGAATGGTGGCAGTGAGGTAACATGTCGCACGATTTCCGCTGCTTGCTCGCAGGCGTTCAGAGGTTTCTTGCTCGGGAGAGGAAGGCTCATCTTGCTCTTGAGTTCAGAAATCGAGGCATAGTTATTTGATTTCCCTTCCAGGCCAAGTTTAGTGCGTCCGCCTCTTTGAAGCAATTCAATGAGTTTCTCGTCGTCGGTCTTGGACGATCCACCCAGAAGCTGATACGGATTGGGCATCATCTGCTGGTCCTGTTGGACATGCAGGACAGTCAGGACTTTCATCTCGTGTCGAGGCTCGTCCTTCAGGATTGGCTCAGTGAGATTCCTCTTCAGGCCCTTGATGTGATTCTGTTTTGTGACAGGTTCGACTGGTGGTCCGGACTTGTCGTCCAGGGACAAGCTCTTGCTTCCTCGGTACTCCTTTGTCCTGTTTCTTTCCGGAGGCAGTGGCGGAGGCTCATCTTTAGGAGACACTTGTGGTCTGTCTGTGGTGGTGGCCTCTTGATAACTGAGTCTGTTTGGGAAGCTTGAAGACCTCTGCCTGCCCACCTTCATGTGAGGAATGCTTTCAGGTAGTTCAGGCTTAGGTGCCTCCCCTTGGTCTGAATTGCTCCTCTCCAAGATGCTGGCCTTGCTACGACCGGCAGTCAGGTTTTCTTGACTCTGTGAAGCAGCTTTCTGATCTCTCGAGTTTCTTCTTATGAATCTGGCCAGAAAGCCACCACTTTCCTTTGGAGTTTCCGAAGTAGATGAATAGTCACTTCCCTGACTCGAGTTGGAATTACCGTTTGACTTGGAAGACTTTTTCTGATCAGATTGGCGTTTCTGAAAGTTGAGTAGTTTTGGAAAAGGCATGGCAGTTCGGGACGGTTCGCTACTTTTGTTGCCATTGGCTACGTCACCTCCAGGAGTCGATGATACATAGGTCTGCAGGTTCTGGAGGTTTTGCAAGACTTGTGAGTTTCTGTTGCTCTGTACACATGGTACACCTGCCATCTCCATGTAGTTGCTCTCCGACACAGCCACTCTCAAGTAAGGCTCCTCTATTGGCTCGGTTATTTTCAGCTCCACAGGTCTAGGACCAGAGCTGTAGCTACAAATGTCACCCTCAGATGAACTCTCAGCACTTTTCAGACTTGGATTTTCAATCTCAAACTGACCAGCCATTTCCATGTACTGACTTCCAGGATCTTGTCTCCTACTCTCCAACTGATATCCTTGAAGTTGAACTCGACAAGTAACACTGTTTCTAAATGGTTCCATTCCTTGCGCGTATTCTGGTGATCCTTTTGGTTCTTCTTGGAATCCGCCCATGAGGAGGTAAGAATCCTGCGGTGCAGCCGATTTCCCAGACTGCGAATGACTGGGATAGCCAACAGCAGGGGTGTTGTCGTAGCCATGTATCTTCCCTTGTGAACCAAGAGACCGACTTCTATCCCGAGCTGGGAGAGTGGGTGGAGCCAGACTGTTCGTCTGATGAGGAGGAGGAGGTGGAGGAACAAGTGATGCTGTTCGGGACAAGTTCTTCCTCAACAGAGCAGGTCCTTTGGGTGGCAATTCTGGAGGTGGAGTGTCCGACTTAAGTGGAACCTCATTGGCATATATAGGCTCTCGGATCAACTTTGGAGCAGATTGTACGTGTTCGGGTTCCGGAGCTGGCTTCTTCTCGGGCACCCACTGACTGCTCTTCACGGAGATGCGAGATTCGCTCGAACACCTGGCTCCGAGTCTCAACTTGACGGACTGCTTGTGAGGAGAGTTCTCCTTGTTCAGGAGGGACACATTGCTGAGACTGCTGCTGCTGCAGACACTGGATGTGATGAGGTAGTCGCCGTTGCCTGGGAGGTGCACGTGGCTGGAGCGGTGTCCGTCCTCGTCGTCGTATTTGGACAGGTTAACGTAAGGCAGAGGCGCCAACAACTTGCTGTGGGATGGAAGCTCCTTCAGCTTGTTCAGCAGGTTCGGACTCAGGGATGCAGCCTCAATGTCTTGATTGTCGTTGGCAATAAGCTTGGATGTCTGGGACTGTGCATTGCATAAACGGGTATCTATACGCAGGTCCGTTTTGGCAGCTTTTGATGGAAGACTGGACGACTTTGCTGCATTACTGAAAACACCACTACCACTACTACCACCACTACCACCACCACTACCACATTTTCCTCTGCTGCTTTTGCCATCGTCATCAAACTTGCAAACCTGCAGTATTTCATCCAACAGGTTTATTTCCAATTGCAAAGAGCTCTCTTCCTTCTGAAGCTTCTGCAGGGCTTCTTTCCTCTTTGTCCTGTCATTTGCCAGGCGCATTTCGTCCTCAATGACACTGAGCTGGTAGTGGCCCTGACTCCCCAGACTCTTAGAGCATCCGTGAACATCACTTCTGCTCTGAAGTCTGATCAGGTCCCGAGCGGAGATGGCACCAGAGAGCGCACCAGACAGACTAACTCGCATGCTGGACGAGGCATTGTTTTCAGGACAGCAGGATGCAGTATGGGAACACGGATACGTCACTTCTTGTCCTTTAGCTATCAGTGACAAACAGAAGACGCACGGCCTCGAACTGTCCTTTTCTTTCCTCGGACTAGCGTTTGACACAGAAGCGTTAGACAAAGACATGCTCGACACTGATGAACCTGACACAGACAAATTTGATGTGGACGCATTGGACACTGACATGCTGTCGTGATCAACTCTACGGATTCTCTTGGGAGGGACATCGTAGAGGGACATCAGTCGCTGCTTCTCGAGGTTCTCAATGCTCATCAGCTTGGACTTCTCCGCGAAGGATCCCATTCTCCGGTAGTCCATGACGCTTATGGAGTGCCGCTTCTGCCACGCCCACTCGTCCGGCTTCCTGCGGTCTCCGCAGCAACCCAGCATGCTGGGCGCCAGGCCATAATGGTTGCCTCCGAAAGTCGAAGACACCGACTCGAAAGCGCCAGGGATCTGGGAGCCTGTGATGGAATACAAATGTCCCTGGTCACTAAACTGGGCAGCCTTCATACAAAGCAACAACATCAATATATGGATGGATGACAATGAATTAGGGCAGGGCTGTATTGCAATAGAAACTGGTACCAGTGCCTCACGTTTGCTTGTTGAGAACTCGTGTACATGAGATAAAACCAATATATGTATATACTGTAAATCATAAAATGTTAGTGTCATTAAACTTTAGCAACCGATGGATTACCGACCTGTTAGCATCATAAAATATTAACTTAGAAACTAATTTTAGTGATTTTTTTCCATGTAAGTTTATCTTAAATTGCCATTGTTTTAAACTGTTGGTAACAAGAGTATCAACAATAAGTAATTGCATGGGTATTAACAGTAAATACTTGCACAACAAAAATCCAGTGCACACATACACATGGAATACTCTTTAAAATATATTCGCAAATGAAATGTTAACATCTAAGAGCAACTTGTTAAAGTTTTATGCTCACTAACATTTTATGGTTTACAGTATGTTATACCCATTGATAAATACACCCATTTGAAATACTAGTGGAATTTAAAAGCATATAATCACAACTATGTGTTTTGGACCAAATTGGAGCTACAAATCCCTAGTGCATTCATTCTCAGACTTGTGAATCATCATTTTTGCATTTCCAAATATTTTCACTACTTCATGGCATAGGTGAAAATCCTTGAGACCCGTCGGAAACATAAAATTATTTTAAATAGAGCATACAGGACATCAATTTAGTTACTTTCCCTTTAGAAATATTCAGATATATTAAAATATTGGAAATACAGTTGATCCCCATTTATCCAGACGGTTGCGTTCCCGGGAAAATTGTACAAATAACTGAATTTCCGGATGTCTAAGTAATTTTACATAGGAAGACTGATATTTGGTTCCCAGTAAAATCTGTGTGGATAGCGAGGATACCGGATATCCGAAGTCCGGATAAATGGGGGTCCACTGTATGTTCAAACTGTGTTCTAATGTATTTGTGAATTAGGGAAATAACTCTAGTATGTTCCAATTGTTAATTTCTGATCAGTGTATTTAAAAAGTAAGATCTTTGTATCAGTTCTATCAAAGAGAAAGACACCAGGAATATGTAGCTGTTTGAATACAACACTAGGTTAGATTTAAATTACTTCTTATAACCATTAGATAGGTGAACTAGCTGTGATTGTACACATTTAATGATTACATCCAGAAGTTTTTTTCTGCACATGTATCTTGGTTTTATATCATGACAAGTTACAAGTCTCTACTCTAAAATGTAAAAATATTTAAAAATTACAAGTATAAAATTGTATTTTCCTTCAGAAAAGCAGCAAGAAAAGTGGGTAAAAGTAAATGAATATAAATGCTGGTAGTTATTTGTCTGCTGCATTGTAAAGTTCCACATGGCACCTGGTACAGCTCAGTGTATGTTTGGACATGATATATGTACGTAAACACAAGCAGTGGTGAGGCAGGGTCCTGCTCTTTTACCCCAGCTCTTTCACCAGCCGGTCTTTTCCCTCTGATCAAACTGTAAACTGTTATGACAAAGCATGTGCTCTCTCCCTTCACACCTTGCCCAACCCCCATCCCACAAACACCCTTTCAACTGCTAAATGCAGCCTATTTCACATATACACCTCCCCCACAACATCCCATACTGACATGCCAGGATAGTTACAGCTCAAGCATGTTACCATTAAGAGTGACCTGACCCAAATACACCCAGACAAGTTAGTAAAGAGGAGGAGAAAGAGGAATCTATGCGATCAGATCCACACAGGAAACAATTTCTAACAAAATGTGCACCATTGTTGACATACATATATGCAATCTTTTCGGAATATCGTGTTTCAGAATATTTTAAGTTTTTGCAATAACAAAATGCAAATTTCAGCATGAATTCTTGTCTTTCCTTAATCGCTCGGTAAGTATGAAAGGATAAATGGGGTCAGCATGTTGGCAGCGCATTTAAAAACATTATCCCAACACAATCGACAGTTTGTAAATTCTTTCGCAAAGCTGTTTATTTCACAACATTGTCATGAAACATTGATGCATAGAAGCAGATTAATCTCTCTCCAAATCTATTCATTATTTTCTTTCCCGATTTAAGTGAACTTTTTTCTTGGTTTAACCAAAAAACAAAAGATAGTTATCCTATAATGAAATGTTGAACATACATGTACTTTAACAATTATAAACGTAATCCTCC
Source organism: Lepetodrilus pustulosus (assembly GCA_032355345.1). Taxonomy (NCBI): domain Eukaryota; kingdom Metazoa; phylum Mollusca; class Gastropoda; order Lepetellida; family Lepetodrilidae; genus Lepetodrilus; species Lepetodrilus pustulosus. The sequence goes on along the minus strand of JAULBP010091051.1, from coordinate 1,808 downwards.
CTACAATCTGCCTACTCCAGCGAGGGCTTACCACACTTTTATTTTGATGCCCTGAATATTAATTTCAATAACCTGATCTATGAAACAAACTCTTGTTTTTTTGTTTTTTTTTCAAATTTATGTTTCTGAGTCTAGTGGCAACAGTAAACTTGTTGGTTGTGAGTGGCACATGAACGAAGCTAGAACACGAGACACAAACACAGCACGTGTTGCTTAACATCTCCAACAAACGAAGGCAACTTTCCATCTTCCCCTTCCCAGAATCTTTTCAAATAACAGTGGAGCAGAGAGCTATTAGCTAGTGACTTCTCCAAATGAAGTGCACATATTATTGAACTCACAGGGATGGGTGGTGGTGGTGGTGGTGGTGGGGTTGAGGTGTGGGGGTCAATTTGGGAAGATATGGGAGAAGGGTACACAGTCTTAAACAAAGACTATTTGGATGTATAATAAATAGACACAGGCTTTCAAAGCTGATAACCTTTCAAGCAGATATTATCGCATCGGAAGCATTATGCGTCAGTCCAGACTAATGATCAGATTGATGTTACTGTTATTAAAGATAAATGTTTATTAGAAAATAAAACTAAGAAATTTGCCTTTACAAGTGCAATTTTCAGACTTCCAGGTAAAGTAAATTTTACACCATTGCCACTCAACCCTCAATATGCAGCATAAACGAAAAAATCATCTTTCTTGAATTCATTTTTCTAAATAACGTAGCATTATTAAAGATTTCAAAGAAAATATTATGAGAATTTACAAGAAATTACAGTACAGATATATTCCATCACCAAATAAGGCCACACCATTAACGGGATGATTTCAAATTCCTGTCACGATGATGGCAGAGTGCTACTTTAATTTTTGGTTATTTCTGTATGACAACAGCGAAGCTCTCTACAAGCAAATATGGCACAAGCTGAAGAAAACAGATGACAGGATGAAATTGACGAAGGTTGGAGAACCTAAAACCTGGTAAAAAAGTCCTCGAAATGGAATCTACAACCCCTACGGTGGAAAAATGAAGGCTCACAGCAAAACAGCCAGTCAATTGATCAAATACATATATAATATATGTGTGTATTTGTCTTAATCAAACAGTGACGTTAGTTAGTCTTGTGTAACAGCCGTGAGATGTGACTACACTGCAACAATGGACACAGCATGATGGCGGCGGTGGGGGCGATACTCACTTCTCTTGTTGGCGTTGCTTAGACTGCCACTGGTCAGTCGGCCCTGGCTAGCACATTGTAGGATGTTGGCGATGTCTTCAGCCTGGTTTGATAGCGCCACATTGATACCAGTGCCTGAAAGCACAGAACAATAAAGACATTTAATGATTTGTAATTTAGTTTTATTATGATTATTAAAAAATATATATATTTTTTAAAAATATATAATAAATATAAAATTTATCCAAATAGACCTGGCGGGGGGCGGGGGAGGAAGAAAGAAACAGTTCAGTCACTGCCGTTCAAGGTCATATGCAATCTGTGTACTTGCTCCAATGGACACAGCCAGTTTGTGTAGACCATGAACCAACTCTGATGGTTAAAGTTAGTTATTTAACTATTTTAGTTTTATTTTAGATAATAACAACAAAGCAGAAGCCTAAAAAGTACTAAATTTCCACTAGCTCTCAGGATACCTTAATCGTTGAATACAGTGTCCCCTCGATATAAGGCTGTATTTGGGGTCCATAACATACCCCCAGCCTTATAGTACCATCCTTATATAATAGTGCAGGTAAATAACAAAAAATTAAAATGGGGTCCACATCTGACCCAGCCTTATATCCGAATCCG
>JAULBP010091040.1:0-12217 GCA_032355345.1 Lepetodrilus pustulosus | reverse complement strand
TCTATATCTCTCTCTCTCTCTCTATCTCTCTCTCTCTCTCTCTCTCTCTCTCTCTCTCTCTCTCCCTCTCTCTCTCTCTCTCACTCTCTGTCCATCCAGCTCTTATCTGCGTGTAAAAGCTCACATTCATCAGTTCTTTTCGCATAGCCAATTATGATTACACAGCGTCACAGGTAACAACATCACGTAGCAGACACGTAGATTTTGTAAAGATTCCAACAGAACTCGGGTCGTCCAGACCCGTCGTCTAACACACTAACCACCGCGCCACGTCAAGTCCTGAAATAAGTAAGACATCACCTACCAAACCCCGGAGCTATGGATAACAATTAGATGGTTCTTTCTTTAAGTAAGCCTACATGATAACGCTATGTCAAATACTGTGAGTTTACCTATATCACTGTGAAGTGTGGTCGTGTGTGTGTGTGTGTATGTATGCGCGCGTGTGTGAGTACATGTGCGTGCGTGTACGTGCGCGTGTGTATGCGCGTGTGCGTGTGTGTTTTTGTTTTATTCTTTTGTGTGTGTGTGTGTGTGTGTGTGTGTGTGTGTGTTTGTGTTTGTGCGCGTACATATGCATGTACGCATATGTCACTGCTACGGCATTTTACCATAGAATGACATTGTTAATTTGAGTTCGACAGGATTTACTTTATTTAATCTGACTCGCTCTTCTAGTATTCAGCTGTTTGTGATTGAGATCATGATCGACTTATGCGAAGATCAATGTAATTCAGTGTTTAGATCGAATGCATCTAGTCATAGAAAGTATGACTCCCGTGTCATTCATGACTCAGTAATGATAATGTCATATGTCACGGTATGTCACGGTATGTCTCCCGGACAGTAGACTGTCTGCGCTATGGGTATCTCGTGTACACACAGACTACATGACACACTAGTGTATAGATTCAATGTGCGTAGTTGGCATAGCACCGTTAAACACGCACTGTTGTGTAACTGGAGGTTTTTAAGTAATTAGAGCGAGAGATATACATTTGCATTTCCATTTGAATCACTTTGTTGGCAATTCTCGCATGTCAAGAAATATAAGAAAGACTATTTTTAATCTCTATTTTTTTCTCATGAATTCCAGTGGTGATTTATTGTTAGTTTCTTGTTTACGGTGGATGTTATTATCAACTCTGCAATTAGGAATACCGACCTCACAAGAAGACAGTAAAAAAATTGCTGTCGCAGCTATCTGTATACACGTAATGTTCATGTATTGAGTTGATGTCGATTCAATACTACGAGACTGTACAGTCTGACATAGTTATTGTCTGTAATCTGCATAGAATATTTCAACAGCAGTTATTATATGTTTTTACATGTATGGAGTGCTTTTGCGCAGTAAACATGTTTTACGCTGATAACATCTGCAGACGTCAACATCTTGTATTCAGGTAAGTCAAGGGAGCAAATCCGACCGCATACAGCAGCCTAGTATTGTAAACTCTCCAAGGGATCTGGGAGATGAAAACATAAGCGAGGATTACTCACCGTAGAATCGTAAATGATTATTAATAAGTATGCAGCCAACTACTTAACAGGTTTAACACAATCCGCCTATGAATACCTTCACGGTTACGGTTCATTAATGCTGTTAATTCGTGTAGGGTAGTTTTAAAATAGTATCACGCAATCACCTGTACTATAGCCAGACTATACATGTATGTAGGTATTGCTTGGAATGTTCGCGCTGCGTTCATACGAGCCTACTACTACGCGGTCAGTGAGGGCTATCTCTGAAGGATATACGAACGCGGAGCGTTATCACAGCCTCTCAGCACGGGCTCCGTTAAGACGGCAGTTATCGACGGCAGTGCCGATGACGGCGTTTACCTATCTACTGCACCTGTCGTGACTCTGATCATCAGTGGATACCTTTACCGTTACACCCGTGACCTCCGATATTGAGGCGACGACTCCGGAGAGCAGGTATTTAACGGCTGATTTGTATTCGAGCAGCGAACCTATGTTCTTTTTGATTGCCAGGAATTGTCGCGGAGTTATCATTCGATCCAGTCGTGTTTAAGCATACAGCTGTTCTATTACGTTCAGCATGTTAAAGCTGGGGCAATGCTCAACAGGTATAGATTCAGTTATTGCTGTGTTCATCACAACCTTATACGTGAATTGATAGTAGCGTAGATACTACTGAATTGTTTTGCAGTTGTAAAGTATGTTCTACAAATACTAGTATCAACGATGTTCAGTGTTACTCTTTTTGTTTTAAATGTTGCATTAATAAATGGAGAACAAAAAATGCAATTGATACAATATGCTTATGGGAACTATTGAAAATGAATATATTATATTAGCCTCCATCCCCACCTACACCACCACCAACCCTCCCACCCCACCACCCCACCCCAAGCCAAATGATTCCATACCTCCCACTTCCGGCTGCGTATTGGCGTGGTTTATCAATAACCTGCTAATGAAGCATGCCAAGACCGACAGTATTCTTATATTGACCACGTGACCTCTAGGCACGTGCCATCGGTGACTCTGCTGCAGTATTTGGTAGTTGGTAACCGTGATGAATCACAGCCAGGCACTACGACGTCCAAATCAACACTGTTATTAAGATGTGCGCGTCGCTGTTAATTCTTATTTATGGCATAGTAATGTACAGCTAGCTAATGTATTCATCTCAGAGATTAGTGCAGATCTTGGTGTGCTTGGACTCTGCCTGTGGTCAACCCAGCACTCTTGAAAACAATCTTGAACGTTTTTGAAACAATTGCTTTTTGTATATAGACATTTTGGATATATTAATTGCGAAATAGAACCTGGTCAAGTGTGTCTAAGGTACGTCTAATTTAATGCCGTCTATTGTCGAGATTATTATCATTATGTGAACTGTTTTCAGAAAAAGAGATAAAATGTTCCCATAAGAAAATAATAATACATTTCTTCATTCATAAAGTTTCTCCGCTCCTATCGCATCCTGATGTGCCTTTAGAACCATTGGAGTTTACCACAAGCTGTTCGAACATATCTGATTAGGATCCTGTTAAAGATGCCAATGGAGCCATATGCTTGAAGACGTGTGCTAATATCTTTGCACTATGTGCTACCAAGATAAGCATAAATAGCTAATGTTTTCTTATCAAATATACGATAAACACGTATATTAATATACCAACCCCCAAAGTATAGTACAATATGGTGTTCTATAGGATATCGGCTAAGTCTTGCGATGAGGATGTTTGACTATTACAACCTGGAGGTATATGACCAAATCCAATGTCTTGTGTGGGAAGAAAAATACAATTTGCCGTGTCATTCCTTACATCTTGTGACATGCAGACATTGATCTGCGAATAAACGTTTGTGACATGAAGATAACATGTTTCTGTGATCAACGTACTGAGACTGAGTGGTTTTGACATGCATGTAACAGGCTGCAAAGATCAAGTTTGTGTGACCTTCCTTCAACTAGTGTAACTAGACTCACGGCTCCCTGAGGCATCGCTTTGTCTCACAGTTTCACCATCGTGGTCAGAGTTAAGAAGAGATCTTACTGAGGATACCTTTGTGTAACAGTGAGGGTACCTGGCACAGTGGTCCAGTATTTACGGAAAGATTTGTAGCATGTTCTGAGGTTATGTGTTTGTGGCCTTATTGGTAAAACATTCTCAAGACATTTTGTTTGTGGTACTATGGGTACAACTTTCTTAAGACACTTGTTTGTGGCACTATTGATGCAATCTGCTTAAGACGTGATTTCGTGGCACTAGTGCAACTTATACGGGTGCTTATGGTATTAGCCTCGCTGGTTGCAGAAGACAAGCGTCAGCGCCAATCAAGTAACATGTTGCTCAGATCAAGTGTTATTGGCCTCGAGAACCACCATGCTGAGGTCAAGTTGTGCGCCATCCGTAGAACAGGTAAACTGGTGACCTCAGTAGACGAGATTACGCGGGTCTAGAGTTGGTGACGCACATGCAACCCGCTGCTGATATCGACTTGATCCAACAATCCACAACGCTAGTAATATCTCCGAGATCAATGATATAATTATCGGCAAATGATAATCATAAGGAAGGAAATAATTAATATGTTTACTTATGTTCAATATCCTCCAGCTACAGCTCGTAATACACGTCCACAGTAGAGAACCATATGCTGCACAATATTAGTTGTGATCTATCTGCGGAATGGATTTAAACTGTTTCTCCTGTTGCGAAGTGCTCGTTTCATATACAAGTGGGACAAACTCCTATATGTTGTAATAACAGTGCGTGATACTTTCGTATGTCTTTACCCGATGTTCCACGTGTGAGGTGTATTACGTGAGCTTGACGACTTCCGTCAAGGTACGGTCTAGACCACTGTTCTAGTCGAGGAAGTAAGACACAGGTCTTCCGAACACCAATGTTCCTGGGACGATTACTGTCAAAGTTGAATGCCAAGTTCAACGGGACGATGGGCGGCTCACTCAGTGCACGTCGCGAACATGACAGTGTCGTCGCCTTCATACCGTCAATGTTCGATGATACGTCGTCGCTGTTATCATCGTCGTCGTCGTCGTCTTCTTGTGAGGACAATGAGTTCACAATGACAGGTACTGACTTAGAGCGTATCACATTGAAACCGTAGTTATCACCATCATGTTAGTAATTTACATCATATCTTACGTAAAACTTAATGTTCTCGTGAACGTTTTTCTATGTGTTAGTATTGGTTTAGGAATATAGTGCTTTCGAATTATTACAATATTTATGTTATTTCATAACCTAACACTTAATCATAAAACATGTGGCAACCCGTATACAACCGTTCTAGTATGATATTAATATGGGATTCCTATTTTACATACTGATTATATAGAGGCAACGTTTGAAGGAAGGACGCGTTATTGTATTTGAGTTTTTACGCAATTTCTTCCGACAAATTATTATGTATTTGGTATCTGATGATTGAGATGCTATTTGTTACCGATCCAACAGCCCTGATGCATTCACATGCACGACTATCTGTGGTTTCACTCTGCGGTGTGGTTACGTAGATACTGAACTACACGTACGCTCCGTGCCAAGTCTTAATGCCGCTCGGTGTTCCAGAGGTCAAATTCGATGCAATTGAGTATCATTTTGCGGGTGATAGAGATGTGCGTTATCTTCTTTCCAGGGCATTATTCATTAAACATCTGTTACCGTGATGCATCGTCTATACCCTGTCAACGCCGAGCCCGCCGCGTTGCCGTGTATTTATACTCAATCCCTGGCATCTTTCCCCCCTTCCGGATTCATTGAGATATATTTTAACACCAAGTTACATCGCCGAATCTTAGGAATGCGTGCTTTTATGCTCATCAATAACGTACTTTGTTAGGAAATCCTGCAAACAAGCGCTTCTGTTTGAATCTCAGTGTTGCCCGGAGCATCATTCTCTCACTTCCCGTCATGCCGTCACTCTACGTCATGCACTCAAAGGTCGTTCGTGTCCTTTTTCATCGTGTTCGTGGCAAGTCGGTATTCCTGCGGCCCCAATTCGTGCAAAACACCCTACAGCAAAACACCTACATTAGTCCTGGGTAATAGAACTTGAAGATGATTTCATCATTAGGGATGAAATACACACGGACATCAGTGTCATATTAACGTATTATTTTCAACCCATCGCTTTTGAGTTATATATTGAGATACTTACCACCAACAAATCGTATCGACGGTTTTTGCTTCTTCAAGGATTATATCGCAATGAATGTCCTAAATAATATGATATCTTTTTTAATACAGATCAGTTTAAAAAAATATGTAATTAGGCCGAACATTCTGTTCAAGGCAAATATGCAATTAATATGTGTGCAGTCTCGTTAATATATCTTGTCAAGTTTGTCATGTGCAATCAATTAGCTATATATCTACTGATATGCAATTAACGTGAAACCATAATGTTTCTGAAGGAAGGGAGTAGGAGGGAGACGAAGGGGTAATAAAGTATTTCAGGTTTATATGTCAACAGCTTACTGGCATGCCAATTAGCAGTGATTTATTAACTGTAAATGTTATCATGACATATGGTAATAGGAAATATTTCCCTGAGCCACTGTCGTTATGGCATTGCAATCGTTTGAAGAGATGCATTACTTTGTGATTCACGGATTGATTTACTGTAAAGTTATTCCTTCCTTTTATTAAGTTCTCACACATGAATCATAATGATCCACACATTATTGTGTTAGGAGTATAGACATAAGCTAATTAATAAACACAATTATATAAGAAGCATGTTTAACATCAGCAAATCGTACTACAGTACAGGTGAATAACCGCCGATGTTTTGTGGTTGCCATGTACAATTATTTCGAACACTAAAGTGCACGCAAGCGTGAATAATGCGCGATGTCTTCTGACATGTCACAATGCGTCCTATTTCATATGTCAGGTGTTTTCCAGCTTCTATTGTCACCGACACAAGCTTGACAGGGCTGGAATCATTATTAAGTGTCAGAATAACGCCGCGCTTTGTGTGAACCAATACCCGTGGATTAAGTAGAAATACATAATGTTTTTGAATGCATCTAAATTCATATTGTATTGTCATGTATATGTGATCTTCCATTACGTCTCTGGTGTCATATGCAAGGTTTGTTTAGACCATGGCAGGCTGGCTGAATGGTAATACTCTGGGTGTATTGTATTATGATTGATATGTATTAGTCAGTTACGGCAGCAATTCATGTACCATGAGATTGATACGACCTATGTAGTAATTTGAATATGCATGAAAAGTGTAAAAACATAATTACCTTTAAAGACCGACGCTCAGTATAGAAGTGCATAGCATACACGGATATGTCAAATGCTGTATAATGTGTGCTGGGGCACTGAACAATTATTACCATTAAAAATAATATTCTGTGCCGCCAGCTGCTTGCTATAGCTGTAAGATGACTAGTTTAAGTACTAGTTTAAGTAGTTTGGCTGCAATTAATTGTCACTTCATGCACATCCTTGTCGTATATACCTTCACACTTTGATATATCAGTACATGTAGCTATGTATATTGCAATATTGAGTATGTACACGCACCTGCTAATACTAAAATGCTTTGACTGAAATATCCAGTAGTTAATACAATTAAATAGCGACAAATGTAGAAGCAACTCAAAGTGAAGTAATTATTATCCCCGGATGTGTGTCGGAAATGGGTCTGTCCGCGGAGACACCGTCGCCACCACTCTGGTCCTGTGGTCGCCAACGCGCACTACTTTCTGAGCGCGGAGGGTTCCTGGCGCCGCGCCATCACGCCATGGAAATGAATGTCTGATATGAACCTTCGGGCAGATTGGCGATTCATTGCGGATATGATGTTTGCCATTCAATAACACCGCCATATGGTGCAATGCTAAGACAACTGTGCAAACCAGTATGGTGCGTGCATGTCAAATGTTCTCCAGAACGTACTGAACATGAAATATCTACTAGAATATGACATGCTAGTATGTCCTAAGGCACCATTCAAATATTCTAGTCAATATTGTCAGGAAGTAGTGATCTTCCCTTCAGCCATTCTAAGCATGCATACTGTGGCATGTTAGTTCCTGAAAACAATGTGTTTCAGTGACATCCCTTCGGGTCAACTACTTAATCAAATTAGTAACCCAAAAGAAAGCACGACGTTAAACACGCGATAGTAAACACACTGATCATCCATACTATGAAAAACAATAACATTAACTCCTCGCATAAACTACTGAAGTTAATGAATCCAGTGAGACAAATGCTTGTGGAATTCGTAAAACTAATAAGTATTGCCGCGGTGGTCAATACGGGTCACAGGACGATGATGGTCGTTGTTCCTGGCATGCTGGTGACATAGACTGGCGGCCCGCGGGCTGACAGGTGTCATGTAGACCCAGGCTTACAGCATGCTCCCAGCCATCGATCTGAGAGGAGATGAGTGGTAGTACTCACCAAGGCCAGGGTCCTATTCCAGCGAACAATCTTAACCCTACCAGAGTCGTAACTCGCAACTAACCGCAGTACACCCGTTGAGCCGGAACTACGGCTCTCGTGGCGCTATGTCATATGCTATGATCGTTCTGCGGACCACGTCTTACCTCTTAGAATGACCACGTCTTACCTCTTAGAATGACCAGCGTCACAAAATGTTGGCCCTTCAAAGTTCTAGATAAGGAGGTCCTACACTGCAACAGCGAATGATGGATTGATAGGTATTCATTACGCGTTGTTTACTTACAAAGTATTATATTATCAGAGTAATAAATGCCAAGAGTTGTTCGTTTAGTATTTGATAACTGTAAATGTGACAGATATCATGGATTTCTTCATACATATACGATTCGGTATGTCAGTTAATGCGATGAATTTCAGTCCTCTTCAATGTTCTTATAGTATGTGGCCAATAATTTGGAAGGCTGATACGGATATGTGGATGAAACACATACTAGCACCTTGAAAAACAGCTTCGGTTGCATACTTATACTCCCTTTGAGTTGAGAAGGAAATTAGATCACGCAGATCCAGTGAGTGGGTTATTAAGTAGCGCTCTAATTCACGAGCAATCGTTCTAGCGTGGATTTGGGGCAAAATAGATTATTATCCTTACTCTATTGAATTAATGCTCCTAAAATTATATCAATATATTCACATTAAAAATGGTGTTCATTTGTAATCATAGTACTCTTATTCAAAACTGTCAAGATATCACAGACATGTCAAATATTCACTTAACATAATCATTTCCAACGAATAACTGCTATTATTATTCTCGTAAATATTCACTGTAATTACTGATATGCACTACTGTCTTGCTATTTTCATATTTTAATGCACTCTATCGACTAATGGCAGTTTTGAAGACGGCGTATTATTCAGCATTTGGGTATTGAATAACATGTACTATTATCTGCATACAGTGTAATTTGTATTACATCTACGACTACTAGTATTCCTGCTTAGAAATAATTGTAAGAATCTGAAGTCCTTCAAAATCACCCCACGGTAATACGATAAAGCACAGAACATGTTTATTCTGTGTAAACAACGTAAACGGTTTGTAGGGGTCTGAGCAATTGTCAATGAATGGAAGTGGCTAGCTACCAGTACACTACTTCCTGTCTGTTATCTCGATGTCACCGACTCGTGGCGCTCTACCCTGCACCCAATACTGGAGGTATTAGAGAGGGGTGTAGCTGTCGACGTCGCTGTTACAGGGGGGTGTAGCTGTCGACGTCGCTGTTAGCTAACGAATATCCAAGTGTGCTTTCATGCCATCCAAATCTTGCGAACTATCTGACAAATAGTGCGAGCTACCGGCATTCTTCTTCCCAAGGTAGGTTGAGTTACTCAGTGTATTTATTACGAGCAGAATTCCACTCGACGTCCTGGGGAGTATGACACCGGCGCTGCAGAGTTCTACGTGTTTGAAGGCTATCGCATTCTCTGCTGGTTGAACATGAACACAATGCATTGTTCGGATATATCTCGCCTTATGCTGAATACTATTCGTGGTCAGTACACTAGAGTTTATTAATAATATATACTCTCTGACTTTTGAGTTACGGCCGTGTGGGGTAGGCTTGATGAAGTATGTGTATGTGTGTGGGGGTGGGGGTGGGAGGGGTGGTTCGGGGTGTATTAAAAAGATGTTCCTGCATACACGGACATCTACTATTTGTGTAGTGTACACCTCGATACCGCGTGAGAGTGACACATTCAGCAGCTGATCAGTGACACGACATGTCCTTTAGTAGTGTCACGGACATATAAATACCGGCTATGATTACCTAGCTATAGTCGTATTGCCATACACACTGGAACGTCTCATTACAATGTCATGTCTACATGGATTACGAAATTAGCCCGTCTTCATACGAGCCCTATGTTTCTTTACTGCGACTACATAATGGCCCTAACCTGACTATAGTTCCTATACTAGTGACGTTCTGTATGGTTTATAATCCCACCGAGCGACCTTAATCTCGTTATTCCGTTATGATCAAACGAATAATTGTCTAATCTGATGAAGATAAACCTTCGCTGAGGACATCGGTATTCGTGCGCTTCTGTATCTGTGTTGACATCGCGAGATAGACTGGGCAGACACGAGAGATGTATAGCAAGGTTTAGTCCGTGCGTTTAATTTTTTTTTGTTTGTTTGTGGTAAGTAATATCCCTAATGTGTTTCTTGTGGTGACAAAACAATGCTGGGTACTGGCCATGGCTAGCAGTGCAGGAAACTCTACACCATGGGTACATTCCTTCTGAGTTAGTGACTTTGTTTACCTCGATTTGCATCACGGATCAACGGATAATGCCTATTCTTTGGAATTAATGTTCTATGAAGTTACCTGTAATTGTACCAACATGTCTTCCTCTGTACTAATCCTTTAGTCCATCTTCGGTTTAGAGTACGAATACCCTCATTCACCTATTTGCTAATATCTGCTGCTTCATGATTTATAACTATGTTATTATGTAATGATTAATAGAACTGTACTACTTTATTATTTTACTCATACTAGTACTTCACTAGTTATAACAAGATGTACTAGCCGAAACGTTGATTGCTATTCTGTGTATCCTTTCACATTGCTCTCTTATTAACTAAGAGACCATATCTCCCTCTTAACAGTGCATTATATCAGCAAAGATAGCGCCATGATCTCTTCGTGGATAATCGTCACAAATGGGTGAAAGATTCCCGCAGCGACGTCAAACTCCATAATCACTCACTCATTTAGTGGATACGATAGCTTTGTGAAAGGATACCCTGGCCTTTATAGATTTTTGCTAAAATTTAAAACAAGGTGATGTTAACATGCCACGTAGTATACATTTTCTTCACTCACAATTCCATAATGCATACCTACTAATTCTCTCCTTTCCCTATTTCAAGATAAATATTTTCAAGTTTACTGATGGTATTGTTTCGGTCATGCATCTAAACTCGGTGAACTTCATTGATTACAAATGTGATTTGGTTGAGAAATTGAATTATTATCCTAACACCTGTCTCAAGCATGCTCAGTCACAGGCTGACATCGTGAACGTACGTTCACAGTCCAACTATTATGTTATGCTTATGGATTTCTCGTACACCTGTTCTACTCAAAACAGCTGTCGCCGTTAAGCGACGCTTCCTAATGATTTATAAGTAGGGCTTGCGTCCATTAATCAAGAGTCCCACGTAATAAAACAGTACCTGTATCTATATCTCTGTGTTCATGTTACAAGGACCATCATAGTTGATGCTTCCCATGACACAAGGACAATAAATTGAATAACGCTGACATAACAACGTAAGTTACTGACCGACAGATATGTTTTTGGGCTGCTTTATACCAAACCTCGGAACTCGGCTTGAGAAAGCTGATTCCAGTCTCTTCTTCCAATGTGTCCACAAGCTCTTCAGGGGTTCCTGGAGCCTGTAGATGTTTTGGAATTCTTCATCAGGCTAAATGTATGCGTCCAATAATCCTACTGACCCTTAATTACTTTTGCTGAGTATAGATTAACAAAGAGGTTGGAGTGGCATAGTAGTGCCGGTCACTGGCCCCGAGTTTGAACTCGGAATTCCAGAATTAATATTTGGCATAAGCTGCTATGATAGGATTCTAAGATTGACCGCGAGGTCATCAGTACCAGCTGGTGCCCATGGATTAACGTTTATCCTACAACACTGTGTGTGTTGCAGGTTTTCTTCTACCATAAACTGACAAGCCGTGATATGAACTAAACTACCCTGAAAGCGGTCCTAAGCCAGAAAACAAACAAAAAAACTGGGATAATAATCCAGATATGACAAAGTCTAATAACATAATGACCCTGGCACCACGGTGACCCCTGCACCACCCTGCATGCACCACCCACTTTCTGGAGTTTTAAACAGCAAACAGAAAGTTATGATATTGGTTTATACGATAGGAACTTCCTGCACAACTCGGTTAAGTATTCTATGCAACTTCCGATAGTTTTTGTTTCTCAGCACACGTGCCAGCTTACATGCATGTTTCCGTTAGTACTCTTCTCCTAACCGGCGACTACCTGCCAGAACAAGCAGGTACCGTAATTACATGAAAGTGAAGGTCAAACAAAGATACTGCACACGTATTCCAAAGCAAATAGTTTGCGTTGTAAACTCCCCAGGGAGTAGAGAGGGGATACTGAGTGTACACTGATACATTGACCGAGGATGATAGTGGCGATTTGAACATACTTTAGGTGGGTGGGTT
>JAULBP010091039.1:0-21525 GCA_032355345.1 Lepetodrilus pustulosus | reverse complement strand
CGGTTACACTTTTAAATGGCAAGCCCATCCCCGCCGAGTGAATACAGCTTAAAGACGCTGATATCATAGAGGTCGCGGGAACAAAGATGAAATTTATACAAAACCCCATCCCTATTAGCTAACCTAACTCCCTCACATTACATATACCGTAATGATCAGCAAAGGGGGAAATCCACCAGAAACGAGATAGCCCAGCTAACCCCACCACAAATGCCCCCCTATAGCGCAAAAGTTATGCTGATGAAGGTATTCCTTACGATATAATTATGTAGTTTGCCTAAGTGTGACCAAGTTACGCATAAGAAATATCCTGATTTCGTATGATTGTATCAAGCATGTGAATAGGCAGACATGAAAGACATTAGTTCCTTTAATAGACGCAGCGAATTTGACGTTACCAACCAGATTCAGGTCACAAAACCTGAGGCTGTGGCTAACCACGTTATTCGTATATATAGAGACACTTACGGTAATAGTGGCGCAACGCACATAATAGCGCGGGCCTTTTCAGACTTTTCAAACCTATTCCGTGGCGACTACCCTGGATACCGCGGCTGTGACACGCTATACCACGATATGCAGCACACGTTGGATGTCACCCTAACCATGGCCAGACTGATTAATGGCCATGAGCGCCAACACCCACAAGAAAGGTTAGGCGAAACACGCTTTACATTGGGTATCATTATCGCCTTGTTTCATGATGCTGGTTATATCTGTAAAACCAATGACCATAGCGCAGTCAATGGCGCAGTCTATACGCTAACACACGTAACACGCAGTGGAGAATTTCTGCAAAAATACCTGCCCACTGTTGGCTTAGGCAAGCTTAACAAGTTAGCCTGCACTCTGGTGCATTTTAGTGGCTATGAGCTCAACCCGGATAAATTAGAAGTAGATGACCCTAAGGATCAAGTTCTTGGACACCTATTAGGAACAGCTGACTTAATCTCACAAATGTCTGACCGATGCTACCTCGAAAAATGCCGCGACCGCCTCTATCAGGAGTTTCTTACCTGCGGACTCGCCGGGCAACAACCTTCAACCTCTAACAGCAGCAGGCTTTTTGTATCTGCCAAAGATTTATTAGCCAAAACACCCTGGTTTTACCGTAATTCTGTAAGAAAGCGCCTTGACCGCAGCTTCCAGCGAGCCTTTGACTACGCTAACATTCATTTTGATGGGGCCAATCCCTATATGGATTTCATCCACAAAAATATTCAACACCTCGAAGGAATCAATGAACGCGGCGATTACCATCAACTAAACCGCAACCCCCCTGATATCATCGAAACCCAAGCCTACCCTTATCTCAAACAAGCTTAGTAGGCTGAAGTGCGATTTATCACCGCAGAAGTCCCGAGGCAAGCACTTAAAGAATAAGGATCGGCTAACGCTCTAAAACGATCTTTTAAGGCATACCATCATCAGCGCCTTCTTTTTCAACAGGCAACAAATCTTCCTTGCTAATACCCATTGATAAAATTGCATTGCTTGCAACATAGATAGAAGAATAGGTACCGACCACAACACCAACAATTAACGCAACCGCAAAGGAATGAATCACCTCTCCACCGAAGAAACTCAACGCCAACAATACCAGTAAAGTAGTCAACGACGTTACTATAGTACGGCTCAATGTTTGGTTGATCGAAATATTAACAATCTCTTGGGTTGTACTTTTGCGAATCCTTCTAAAATTTTCGCGAATACGGTCGTAAACTACAATCGTGTCATTCAGAGAGTAGCCAATCACCGCCAACACTGCGGCAAGCACTGTCAAATCAAACTCCATTCGCGTTAACGCAAAAAAACCGACGGTAATAATCACATCGTGCAATAGGGCAACAATTGCCCCCAATGAAAAACGGTACTCGAAACGAAAGGACACATAAATCAAGATACCAAACAACGCATAAAGCATCGCGAGACCGCCATCCTCACGTAATTCTTCGCCAATTTGCGGACCTACAAACGCAACTTGGTTCATCTCGGCTTTACCGCCAGAGGCATCCTTTAACAGCTTGATAATATGATCAGCGACCGTCGATTGATCTTCCCCCTCTTGAGGGGCCAATCGAATCAATACCTCCTTCGAAGAGCCAAAATACTGGACAACTGCTCGATCATAGCCATTATCAAATAAGGTGTTACGTACCTGATCAAGATCGGCTTGCTGTGGGTAACCTATTTCCACCACGGTACCACCAGTAAAGTCTATGCCTAAATTAAGTCCTCGGGTTACAATCAGCATTATTGATAAGACTACCAATACCACCGACATAACCATCGCCAGTCGACGCTTCCCCATGAAATCAAAGTTTTCTTTCAACTGCATCTTTTTTATCCGTCTAAATCGCTAGCGACTTCAACCGCAGCTTGCGACCATAAATCAAATTAATCACCGCCCTAGTTCCCATAATAGCGGTAAACATCGAAGAAAAAATACCAATACTCAGCGTCACTGCAAACCCTTTAATCGGCCCTGTTCCAAAAACATACAGCACTAAAGCCGCAATTAACGTAGTAATATTGGCATCGGCAATAGTCGATAGGGCTTTTTCGTAGCCTGCGTGGATACTCGCCTGCGGACTATTTCCCGCCCTCAACTCTTCACGTATACGCTCAAAAATAAGTACATTGGCATCAACAGCCATACCCACGGTAAGAACGATACCCGCAATACCGGGCATCGTCAGCGTTGCCTGCAGCATCGACAAAATCGCAACAATTAATACCAAGTTCATGGTAAGCGCCAGATCCGCTACCAACCCAAAAACACGGTAATAAACCGCCATAAACACCATAACTAAGAGAAACCCAATCACAACCGACTTAAAACCCTTCTCGATATTTGCCTTTCCCAGACTTGGCCCCACGGTACGTTCTTCAACAAACTTCATCGGTGCAGCCAGTGCACCAGCTCGCAGTAATAATGCTAAATCCCGCGCTTCACGGGTATTATCCAAGCCAGTAATCTGAAAACGCTTACTCAATTGCTCCTGAATACGCGCTACATTGATCACCTCCTCCACCTTGCGTCCATCTGGCTTGGTCTCAATATACACCACACCCATTAACCGCTTGACGTTGTCACCCGTCGCCTTACTGAAAATACGCGCACCTTTTCCATCAAGGGTAATTGAAACGGAAGGCCCTCCATTTTGGGAGTCGATACCTGAGGCCGCATCCGTAATATATTCGCCCGTCAGCATCACACGACGTTTTAAAAGAATAGGATTACCGCTACGCTCCTGGTAAAGGCGATCTCCCGCAGGCACCCGCCCCCCCGCAGCCACAGCCGCTGCATCGGCTGGCTCATCGACAAGGCGAAATTCCAGAGTTGCGGTAGCACCCAAAATCTTTTTTGCTCGCGCAGTATCTTGCACACCAGGCAATTGAACCACAATACGCTCCAGCCCCTGCTGTTGGATAATAGGCTCCGAGACACCCAACTCATTCACTCGTTTACGCAAGGCAGTAATATTTTGCTTGAGAGCAAATCGCTTGATATTTTCGATGGCCTTTTCTCTCAATTTGGCGGTAAGTTGCAAACCTTCTGCAGTACCTTCTGTAATGTCAAAGTCTGTTCGAAACGAATCCTTCACCGCCTTCAACCCCAGAGAATAATCTTCCTGAGACCGAAACCGCACCTTTAATTGATCTCCCTCCCTAACCACCCCTAGGTAACGAACTTTTTCCTCACGCAAAGTCGTACGAAAATCTACTTGGTTGCGTTCAAGCGCTTTAGTCAAAGCCGCCTTCATATCTACTTCTAAAAGAAAATGCACACCGCCACGCAAGTCCAATCCCAAATACATCGGCAAAGCATTGAGGCTACGCAACCAATCCGGTGTAGCTGGTGCCAGGTGAAGAGCGGTTATGTAATTTGAGCCTAGCGCTTCTTGCACCAGACTGAACGCTGTTAGCTGAGTATCCGGATCTTCAAAACGAAACAACAGCTTCTCAGTATCTGCCCGAGCTGATTTAAGGCTAAGTTTACCCTCTTTTAGTATTGTCTCAACCCGCGCCTGTAGGCCCGCATCAATAGGCTGTGGAGTCGCAGACGAGATCTGTAGAGCAGGATCTTCCGGGAATAAATTAGGTAGAGCATAGATCAGCCCACCCAACAATACGGCGAGGATTAAGAGGTATTTCCATAATGGATAACGATTCATGCGGGTGAATCCGGGTAATAAATTAGATTAGATAGTGAAGTATAGGTGCAACTGAACACTAGGCCGCTCAAAAGCATAAAAATATACGTTATAGCTCATACGCTTTAACGCCCCTACTCATAATCATCGACAAAGCGATATGTTGCGAGTACTCGCTTTTTACACTCATCACTATTCCTTACTATTCCTTGTGTTTTTTTAGGGTGCCTTTTGGCATTACGGATGTTACCGCTTGCCGCTGAACTTGGACATCAACACCACGGCTAATTTGCAGTGTAATAAAGTTTTCATCCAGAGCGGTTACTTTACCTAAAACTCCTCCTGTCGTCACCACTTCGTCGCCCTTACTCAGGCTATCGAGTAACGCTTTATGCTCTTTAGTGCGTTTGCTCTGGGGACGGATAATCATAAAATACATGATGGCAAAAAAAATGCCGATCATAATCAAAAATTCAAACCCGCCACCCTGGGGAGCAGGTGCCCCCTCAGCCAACGCGCTGCTAATTAAGAAATCCATAAGATACTCCTGAATGATACTGGCAAATGGTAAACCACCTGCGCCAACAATGGCGGCGTATTATGCCACAGACACTGCCTGCTGCGCATAGAAATCCGAAATGTATCGATCCAGCTTTTCTCCGTTGATCGCGTCACGCAATTCACGCATTAACTGCTGATAATAAAATAAGTTATGAATAGTATTTAAACGAGCCCCCAAAATTTCGCCACATTTATCCAGGTGCCGTAAATAAGCGCGTGAATAATGCTGGCAAGTATAGCAGCCACATGTCGCGTCCAGAGGGGTACTATCATTACGGTAACGGGCATTCCGAATTTTAATGACACCCCAGCGCGTATAAAGAAACCCGGTACGAGCATTGCGGGTAGGAATCACACAATCAAACATATCGATGCCACGGCGAACCGCCTCAACAATATCTTGTGGCTTACCCACCCCCATCAGGTAACGTGGTTGATCTACAGGCAGTTCAGGCAAGGTCGACTCCAAAACCCTATCACGCTGTTCCTTGGGCTCACCTACTGATAACCCTCCCAGCGCATAACCATCAAACCCCACCTCAAGCAAGCCTTGTGCAGATTGTTCACGTAATGAAGAATACATACCACCTTGCACAATACCGAATAAAGCTGCCGGGTTATCTCCATGGGCCTCTTTGCTACGTTGCGCCCAACGCAACGACAGCAACATCGAGTCTTGCGCCTGCTGTTGCGAAGCAGGGTATGCCGTACACTCATCAAAAACCATCACGATATCCGCTCCCAATGCTCGTTGAACTTGCATTGATCGCTCTGGCGTTAACGCTATTTTTGCGCCATCAATGGGAGAACGGAAGACCACGCCTTCCTCAGTAATCTTTCGACTTTCCGCCAAGCTGAATACTTGAAAACCACCAGAGTCAGTCAGGATAGGACCCTGCCAGTGCATAAAGTTGTGCAAATCGCCATGCTGAGAAATCACCTCCGTGCCTGGCCGCAGCATCAAGTGAAAAGTATTCCCAAGAATGATTTGCGCACCGATTCCCATAAGTTCTTCAGGGGTCATTGCCTTCACTGTGCCATAAGTACCCACCGGCATAAACGCAGGCGTATCCACCTCACCACGTACAAACGTCAAGCGTCCACGGCGCGCTTCTCCATCCTTTGATAATAATTCAAACGCCATTCTTTGGGAGGTCATGTCGCCCTCTGAATAAACATCGCATCACCGTAACTAAAAAACCGATAGCGTGCCAGGACAGCATGTCGATACGCTGCCATCACTCGCTCGTAACCACCAAAGGCCGTCACCAACATCATCAAACTCGACTCCGGCAAATGAAAATTGGTCAATAACGCATCAACAACTTGAAACGTATATCCAGGAGAAATAAAAAGACGCGTATCACCACTAAAGGGAGCCAATACCCCACCCTTAACCGCCGATTCCAGTGCACGTAAACTGGTGGTTCCAACGGCAACAACTTTGCCTCCACGTTGTTGACACGCCTCTATTTGTTGACAGACAGATTCGGAGACTTCAACCCACTCCGCATGCATTTTATGGTCTTTGATACGTTCAACTCGCACAGGCTGGTAAGTACCTGCGCCTACATGCAAAGTAACCTCAGCGATATTAACTCCGCTAGACGATAACGCTTTCATATACGCCGTATCAAAATGCAAACCGGCTGTGGGTGCCGCTACTGCACCAGCATGCTTTGCGTACACGGTTTGATAGCGCGATTCGTCCTCTGCCTCATCACTTCTATGTATGTAAGGCGGCAAAGGGATATGACCATACGCTTGCAACAATGCTTCCCAGTTCCCTGCCTCCAGCTTCAATTCAAACATGGAATGTTGACGTCCACAGACGGTAAGTTTTACCTGCGCGCCCACCTGGATAACCGAGCCTTGCCTAGGAGACTTGCTCGCTCGGACTTGAGCAATAGCCAGCGAATTATTCAAAATCTTTTCGACAAGAATTTCTACCCGCCCTCCCGTTTCTTTACGTCCATACAAGCGCGCAGCTATCACACGGGTATTATTCACAATCAACAAATCATCTGGCGAAAGATACTTCTTTAAGTCTGCAAAGTATTGATCCTGCAAACCGCCCCCCCCATCAAGCACCAACATACGACTGGACAGGCGCTGCTCAAGCGGCCGCTGGGCAATAAGAGCATCGGGGAGTTCGTAGCTAAAGTCTTTGGTATACATCCCGCGCGATGGTATCAGTAGCAAGAAAACAGTGCGAGACTAATCCAAATGGTTTCCCCACAGAAGCTTTTTTCGCTAGAATGCGTAACTTGTTGTCTCACCCATACCCTGCCGGGGTGGCGAAATTGGTAGACGCGCTTGATTCAAAATCAAGTGGTGGTAACACCGTGTCGGTTCGACTCCGACCCTCGGCACCATAATTCATTAAGGGACACTACCCTTGTATGAAACATGTCCTTTTTTCGTGATAGATATCCCTTGGAGGAAAATTCAACAGGGATTATGCCCCGTGGCCTGTGAAGTTTGTGATAGAAATTCTGACGACACATTGATGACTTGTTCTAATCAACGCCTTGGCATGGCTTTACCCGTCTTTTTTTTTCTGTATCATTCAGGCAGTTATTTACCGGCTTATTCTACGCATTACCCTAAGCCAGCCTAGACCATTAAAGACTGGACTGACATATCATTTTAGACTTTAACTAGAACGCTACAGGACGTATGCACAAGCTTTCAACGCGCGCCGCCATCCACACACCTCAACAGCCCTTATCGCTGATTGCGCGCGTCGTCGACTCCATTGGTATTGTGCTGTCACTCTATCTCGCCACCTTGATGGCCGACTCTGTTGCCGAAGGCTGGACACGCGTACATGGTTTCTACGCCATGATGGCGGTCATGATGATGCAGTTCTATTCAGAGTTTTTTAATATTTATCAAAACTGGAAGATAAACAACACCATCTGGACCCGACTTTTGATGATAGCCCTTGCCTCCCTGGCATGGCTTTCTACGGGCATCACCCTATTCATAGTCGCTATCATCTTTGACCAGACCGCTGACAGATTGGATTGGAAACTGGCCGCATACTGGTTTATTTTTTCTATCCTTGCCTTTGGCATCGCTCGGTACCTTATCAACTACTTTATGCGATTATTACGCCGTTCTGGCATCAACGTACGCAAGATCGCAGTCGTCGGAGCAGGCCCCATTGGTCGGCATGTCTACGAACAAATCACGGAAAACCCTTGGGTCAGCTATAAAATAGTTAATGTGTACGATAACCGCTCACACAAAGAGTATCAGGTCGAAAGAGTCACCAATCGGCGCAAACGCGAAGAAGTTGCAAATCAAATCATAGGGCTGCCTGTGAACGGTGACTTTAAAGAACTCGAAAAAGATGCCCTCGAAAACCGCTTCGACGCCGTTTTTATTGCCTTACCCATGCGCGCCGAACATAAAATACAAGAAATCATCCGCCAGCTATCCTGGTCAACCGTTGCCGTTTACGTCGTACCAGATTTTTACTCGATAGAGACACATTTTACACATATGGTGGACATTAACGGCATGCCAGCTGTGAGTGTTTACGAAAACCCGGTTTCCGGACTACGTGGCGTCGTCAAACGACTTGAGGACATCATCCTTTCAATCATAATCCTGTCGATCATCGCCCTACCCATGCTAGGAATTGCAATCATCATTAAATTGACATCAAAGGGTCCCGTTTTTTTCAGGCAAACCCGATACGGGCTGGGAGGAAAGCCTATCAAGGTATGGAAATTTCGCTCCATGATGGTGATGGAGGAAGGCGACCAGTTTAAGCAAGTCACAAAAGATGACCCACGCATTACTCGGTTTGGTGCCTTTCTACGCAAAACCTCACTGGATGAACTACCGCAATTTTTCAACGTACTATCAGGCTCCATGTCAATAGTAGGCCCGCGACCTCACGCTGTAGCACATAACGAGGCCTATCGAAATATTATTCGCGGCTATATGCTACGGCATAAAACTAAACCAGGCATCACTGGTTGGGCTCAAGTCAGTGGTTTTCGTGGAGAGACTGATAGCCTTGATAAGATGCGTAATCGTGTGATGTACGATATCGACTATATACGAAAATGGTCAATATTATTCGATCTGAAAATCATATTCTTGACCATCATTAAAGGATTTACTGGCAAGCATGTTTACTAGCCAAACAAGGTAGGTACCCGTGGAAATCATTAATACAAAAATCGAAGACCTTAAAATGCTTGCCCCCCGCGTCTTCAAAGACTCTCGGGGATCGTTTATCGAAACGTGGAACTATACAACGCTTAAACACCTGGGTATCGACGAAACCTTTGTTCAGGATAACCAAAGCATTTCATCTAAAGGCACGCTCAGAGGAATCCACTTTCAGCGAACCCACCCCCAAGGGAAGCTTGTTCGAGTAGTGCAAGGCGAAGTGTATGATGTCGCCGTTGACTTGCGAGCAACATCCCCCACCTTTGGTCAATGGGTCGGCGAAACATTGTCCAGCGAGAATAACAGGCAATTATGGATACCCGCAGGATTTGGCCATGCTTTTTATACACTGAGCGACACTGCTATTTTCGCCTATAAGTGTACCGAATACTATGATCCACAAGACCAAAACTGCCTACGTTGGGATGACCCTGACCTAAGAATTGAATGGCCTCGCAATAATAATATTGAGATCGTTTTATCTGAACAGGATGAAGGAGCGCCTTTATTTCGTGAGCTTAAAGACTCATTTGATTAGCGAAAGCATCGCTAAAAACTGAAAGAAACCGACACAATCAATGCGACGCCCACTCTCTAAACCAATCCATGAGCCTATAAATAACCCTACTATGTCATGAGTTTAAGAAAAGACAAGGTCACCCATTAAGCATTTCTTGACAAGAGACAAATGGGTGGCCTCGTGTGCATATATTAGATCTGTCCCCGCACACGAATCAAGCATACGTTAAATCATGAAAAACAGCTTTTTCAATTCGCTCGGTCAGAAATCAGGGTCAACCCTGCGACCTCACAGAAACAACCTCCACCCCGTCCAACTGAGAATTTTAGGTTTAAGGACAGTTTATTGACCTGGATTTAGTTTTTTTCAATAAAACGACTAATACTCCTGTAATAGCAAGACACCATACAATCATTGGCCCACTGGGAAGATCAGTCAAAGTTGACAGAATCAACCCTGTAGCATAGCCACTGACACCAATCAGATAGCCCCAGAACAATCGGCGCTTCTCTGCCAAATTAAGTCTTAAGGTCGCTAGCGCAGGGATAATCAGGCTGGAGAAAACCAGATACACGCCCACTAGTTGTACGGATGCAGTCACGCTTAGTGCAAATAATAGGTAGAAACTAAGGCTCCCTAATTGCGCCCTAAACCGTAACCAGACCAGCAGTACAATGGCGTATAGGGCAGCGACCCAACCCAGCCGTGATAAGTCTACCCAAAGGATTTGTCCACTCAGCAGTTCTTGCAGGTGTTCACCGCCGTGCGGGTTGTTTGCCAGCATCAAAATCCCTGTGGTGGCGGCAAGGATAAAAATCACGCCGATGAGCGCTTCCTGCCCCTGTTGCCAGCGGCTTTCTGTCCAGTTGAGTAATACTGCACCGAGCATGGCGCTACTCCCTGCAATGACTTGTACCAGCCAGCCATCGACTTCAAAGCCGAAGCTGTGCGCGGCGATAATGCCTAAGCCTGCAATCTGTGCGATAGCAAGGTCGATAAAGATAATGCCGCGTTTTAGTACTTCCTGACCGAGTGGCACATGCGTTGCCACCACCAACAGCCCCGCTAGAAAGGCAGGACCGAGGATTTGTAACTCTAGCCCCTCCATTATTTAATGGCTCGGGTAAGTTGGTCGATGGTGTCGTTAAACAGCCCAAACAGGTCTTTGGCTTGCCCTGTTCCACCAACGGTAAAGGGTAGTTTTACCGTTGGCAGGGCTGTTTTACTGGCTAACCAGTTGGCTGATTTAGGGCTTTGATACGCTGCATAAATAATTGCAGAGGCATGTTGGCTTTTTGCCAGCGTCATCACTTGTGATAAATGACTGGTGGTGGCAGGTACGCCAGGCTTGAGTTCCAGCATGGCGATTTCTTTTAAGCCTAGCCAGTTTTCCAGATACACCCAGCTTTTGTGTTGCACTATAATGGATTTGCCACGTAATGGGGCGGCTTGTCGTTGCCAACCTTGCATGGCTTTTGTCCAGCGCTGGTTAAAGCTGTTGTAGTTTTTGCTGTAGTCAGCCGCGTGGCTGGGGTCAATCTGCCCAAGTCGTGTGGATAATGCCTTGGCGACTTTGGCTATGCGTCGTGGGTCTGTCTGGATATGTGGGTTGCCAGCAGCATGCACATCACCTTGGCTACGATCCAGTTTGCTGGGTTTATCCAATAAGCGTACCGCACTGGTTGCCATAAAATAGCCAGGTTGTCCGGGCTGGATTTTGGAGTTGCCCGTTTTTTGTAGTAGTACAGGTAGCCAGCCGATTTCTAATTCTGCCCCCGTGCAAACCAGCATGTCGGCGCGTCTGGCTCTGGCTAATAAGCTCGGTCTTGCTTGAATATGGTGCGGGTCTTGCAAGCCTGTTGTGGCAGATTTTACCTTGATATTATTACCGCCAATCTCCTTGGCTAAAGATGCCCATTCGGGTTCGCAAGCAAAGATATTTACTTTTGCCATCGCTTGTGTGCTGATCAATAAAGTACCTAGTATAAGGGTGAGTTTTGTTGTGTTGCTCATTGTGTTTTTCATAATCATTATTCCTAGAATTGGTGTGCGCCGTGTGAACCGAGTGCTTGCGTGTATTGCAAAATCACTTGCTCATCGCTTTGTTTATTGGAATTATCTTTGTTGTATTGCAGACGGACTCGGCTGAATTCACTGGGAATCCATTCGACCATCGCGCTGGTGCGGTGCGGGTCATGCCCTTCATCTAGCAAGCCAGCTTGTTGCAAGACGGGATTATTATCGCCTGTATTATCGCTGCTTAAGCGGTCATAACGCAGACCTGTTCGCCAGTGTGGTTTGAATTTATAGATACCTTCGGCATACCAGCCTTTTTGATTGGCATCAATGCTGCTCGTATTAGCGTTAGCCAAATTCACCGTGCCAGTTTCATCACGCTGGAAATACTCGGATTGCAGTACCAGTGATTGTTAAGCATCGTTGCCATTCGGTGACCATTTATAGACCACATCTAGTCCATTGAGCTTGCTATCACCAGAGAATAAGTGAGTCGTGGCATCGCGCCCTTCAATATTGTCAGCTTGATAATGAGAAAGCCCTAATTGCCAGCTTGTGCTATCACCAATATCGCCACCTGTTTTGGCAAAGGCTGCCCAGTCACCTAGCCCACCATGTGAGCCACCAGCGGGAAAGCTTTGGCCATTGCCTGCTTCCAGACCTAGTTCAATATATTGATCGGTGGGTAATGCCCAGTTCAGACGCAAGCCATCTAGCTTGATTTGATTGCCGAACATGCCTCGATAAAGCAAGGGTGCGTCGTTGAAGTTCCATGCATGGGCGTGCTTGCCGTTGAGATAGCCAATGCCTGAGAAAAAGCGACCTGCACGAACAGTTAAGCCGTTATCCAAGCCAAGTGTTTCAATATAGGCTTCTTCGACTTCTGTACTGGTTTCGCCATTATCATCAGCCAGCGAAAGCGTCATTTGACCACGCCAATGCTGGTCGGTATTGGCTGACAGGGTGACTTCTGATTCACCCAGCGAAAAGCCTTCTTTTTCCAGACCTGCCTCAGCACCAAGTGCAAAACCTGGTAGACCATAGTTGTCGGAATTCTGTGAATAGCTGGAATAATGACCATTGAGAATCAGGCTAACGGCTGGATTAAAGCTGTTGTTTTTTACTATTGTAGTGGTTGTAACTTGATTTACTACGTTGTTTTCCGCTGCATCAATGCGTTCTTCCAGTGCCTGAACGCAGGATTCATAGTTTTTCTTTAATTGATCAAATTGTTGTTTCAGTTCTGCTGTGGTTTCAGCCATTGCAGGGCTGATTACCGACAGACACAGGGATGCCACGATAATTTTTTTCATGATTTCTCCTGGGGCACGTAAAGACGGAGCCCCATTTTTCTAAATAGTCGATCAATAGGACTGAATAGCTGACATAAATAGCAATGCGCCGGCAAATCAATGCCGTCTGAAAACTGTCTGGGGCTATTAAAGTTGAGAAATCAGAGAATGGGGGGGAGCGCGGGGTAAAGGCGATTGAGCGCAAAAAACACTCAGATAGGTAATAAATAAAAGAATTTTTATAAAACAAGTCAGCGACTGAACCGCAAACTCAAACTGCCCAGTAATAAGAGATGAATCCAGATTATCCGCAACAAGGCAAAATTCACACATCGTTGCGTCATCCATATGAAGATCATGGACTGATGCGTGAATCAGCAAAAGCGCTTGAGTGAACACTAAGAAAGTGATCAACAATAGCGCTCTAGTGAATCTCAGTTTCTTCATAGAGTAGGAAATGAATAGTGATTCTCTGCATACCGGAATCGGATAGAAATAATATCAGAGAATTAAGCCCGGATGTAACTACTCTATTTTAGGAAACGCCAATCCATCCAAGAATAAGATAGAGGCTCATCGCCTAGCCTGACTTTTATTCCATCAGAAATAACCTCATCGGCATACGTGACCACCTTCTCCCCGGCTTCCAAGCCATCAAGCACTTCAATTGAAGTGCTATTTTTTTGGCCCAGTGTAAGTATCCGTTTAATCGCCCTGCCCTTTTTCAGCACAAAAACACTCCACTCCAGGTTGGAGCCTCGCAAAGCATTCATGGGAATTTGAAGGGTATTATCAGCATCCTTCAATATAAACACGGACTCAACGCCATAGGCATCACCCAAGCCTTGCCATATCGAACTTTCCGACACAAGATCGGAAACCACCCGTACTCGCTGCTCTTCCATACCTTGCGCAGAAACCCTGGTTTTTCCTATAGGCTCAACGATTCTTACTCGCCCCTGAAGTGGAGGTTCCCCTCCCCAATGCTGAAACACGACGCGCATACCGGGAACAATACGTACCGCATCTGATGACAGCACTTCGGACTCGACGTCCAAAGATTGCATATCACCGATCTCAAATAGCGGTTGTTCTGCCGCTATAGCCGCTTTACATTTCTGATAAATTCGTAAAATTCTGCCACTCGTAGGTGCAGTAATGTGCAATGCCGAGCCTGCATTCAACTCCCCTTTCGCACCCACATACTTGAGCGCCGTACGAGCTGCTTTGAGTTCATAGCGAGCAATATCTGCAACAAAATCGGCAGAGCGCCTGAGCATTTTTGTGCGGCGTACAAGCATATCGACTTCATCCAGCCGACCCTGGGGAAGATCACCTTTTTTGGCTAGAGACCTGCCTCGCTTCCATTCATCATTAGCAGATTCACTCTTCTCCTTTGCGGTTAAGGCCGCTTGCTCGGCTATACGTGCCGCAGACTCAGTCGCGGAAACTCGGGAACGCGCTTCCGCCCAGTTCTGCGGATCTAATGCCTGAGCGCGCAATGGCTCAATACTCACCACCGCCTGATTTTTCGTGACATAATCCCCCACTTTAAGGTGGCTACGACAAGCACTTCCAGGTATGGGAGTAGAAACAATGTACCGATCAATAATGCGTGTTTTACCCTGGGCTTTCACACTGACCGGCATTGGCCCATAGAATGCCTCAGCAACCTCAACCCAAGGAGGCTGAGACCAAAACCCTATAATCAACGCCACTGCGACCACCAATATCACAATAGACAGCCAAAACAACTGCTTTAATGCACGCCACACTATATTCATTCTTTAAAGTTCAAAACTCTGCAATACATAGCCTTTACCCGTCCAATGAGCTATTTGAAACCATAAGCAACCAGCAAAAGCCAGCACCTACTCCGAACGGCGAAAAATATACTGATACCCCGTATCCGTCATTGCTGTGAATTTATCTCCACCCAATTCAAAGCGATAGGCCATCACGGTTCCACTCGATTTAAGCCGCGTAAGCAACGTATCACCTTGTATTCTGATTTCTCCTTCAATACTGCGCGCATCTTTATCTGTCCAAATAAAGCGCTGCCCAGTGACCACCAACACATCTTGATTATTACCCAACCAAACACCCGAAAGCCCTCCTTCCATTAGGTCAGTATTGGCGCTACCTGTAGCGATCGGTGGCCTATCGATAGTCGTGACAGAAGACGGATTACTTTCATTTAATTCTGCAATAGGTGGGGTATTTGAGACAGATGGATCAACGGGACGCTGAACCGCATTAAGCAACGCAGCAAGATCATCAGGCCTAACGTGTATCGACCCTGCTCCAGGTTGCGGCCCATTAGAGGCTACTGACCGTGGATTCAGGTTCCCCCCCGTAGACATCGAGTTCGCCGCCACTCCTGGCCAGGACGACATACCATTTAAAGGGATTTGCATGCCCATATTATAAGGCAAGCCATTCAATCCCGGCATAGGCCACGAAGGTATCCCACCACCATACGAAGAATCAGGAACACGCTGAATGTACCCCATCATTTCCATCATATCCAAGGTCATTTTAGCGGCCGGCATATTGCCCATATAGCGGTAGGTTTCAGCCTGGATTTCAGACGAAGAAAAAATCAACATTGCAAAAATAAAGCACAGCCAACGAAGCAGGTGTATCTCAAAAAGACGCAACTTCTCGCACCATTGAAACCAAATGCAACAATGAATTCGCATGCATCTTTTCCATTACGCGCGCCCGATGAAATTCAACCGTCTTGATACACACGCCCAACTCGTTCGCAATCATCTTATTGGGATTATCCTTAACAACCAATTCCATCACCTGCCGCTCTCGATGGGTTAGATTTTCTAGCCGAGCACGAATACTGCCAAGCTGCATACGCTTTCGTTGGTTATCAACATCACGTTGTAAGGCATTTTTCACTCGGTCTAACAAGTCTTCGTTGTTAAATGGCTTCTCAAGAAAGTCCATAGCGCCGTGTCGCATTGCACGCACCGTAATAGGAATATCACCGTGACCTGAAATAATGATAATTGGTAAAGAAAAGCGGTGCTTACTCAGCTCTTTTTGTAGCTCCAGGCCACTCATTCCCGGCATACGAATATCAAGCAATAAACAGCCCACACGATAAATGGTATATCCCTCTAAAAAGCTCTCGGCTGAATCGAAAGACTCTACCTGCAAATCTTCAGACTCCAACAGAAACTGTAAGGATTCTCTAACAGCCTGATCATCATCAACAATAAACACAGTAGGTTCAAGCACTTATCAACTCCCGGCGATAGGTAAAACAAATCCAACCACACCTCCTCCATGCTCGCGGTTTTCAATATAAAGATTACCACCATGTGACTCAATGATACTACTGCAGATCGCCAGTCCCATGCCCATGCCTTCTTTTTTCGTTGTAAAGAAAGGTTTGAAAATGCTCTCTCTCAATGCGTCAGGTATCCCTGCCCCTCGATCCACGACCGAAGCACTGATTTTATGTGTGCTGATCCGATGAGTTTCAATAACCAACGCTCCCGATATCGCACCAGCACTCAGCATGGCCTCAATACCGTTTCGCAACAAGTTAATAAAGACTTGCTCAAGTTGGATATGGTTTGCCGTCACCACCGGCAGGCTACTGTCAAGATCCATAACGATTTCAATGCCCGCATTCTGGCCTGCCGCCTGAATTAATTTGACGACACCACCAATGACTTCATTTAAGTCCGTATCCCGCGTCTCAAAATTCTCATGTTTCAGAAAGCGCTTAACCTGATTAAGAATATCTCCAGCCCGTTGGGTTTGTTCCAAAGCCAAACCAAGAATCTCTAATATATCTTCTTTATTACAACGATCTGTATTGATCCGCCTTTCACAACCATTTAAATAATTACTGATCGCCGCAAGCGGTTGATTCAGCTCATGGGCCAACCCTGTCGCCATTTCACCCAACGTATTTAAACGCATCACCCTCGCCAATTCTGCTTGCTGATGTAAGAGCTGTTCACGCGCATCCTTACGCTCCGTCTGATCAAAAATAGTCGACATAATCTGAACTTCGCGATTATCACTGCCTGGTAGCAGCACCGTATTCACCTCCAACCAACGGGAGTTTCCCTTTAAGGTGGTAACCTCAACCTCCAGTGAATGCTGTACACCGATGCAAACATCGGTACGACAATGATGAATCATTTCTAGATAACGTGGCTTAACGAATTCCACAAAGCTCCGGCCAATTAGATACTCACTGGAATCGGCCTCCATAATCTCGATACCGGCAGGATTCACTTCCTGAATAATGCCATTGGTATCACAAATATTGACCCACGTAGGCTCCGCCGAGATGATATTTCGAAGTTTTTCCTCGCTCTCGCGCAACCGCTCTTCCGTCCGATGGTGATCATCGATTTCTGCTGCCAGCTGTAGGTTAACCTTTTTAAGCTGCTCATTAGCCCAAGCTAACTCATCACTTCCCGCCGTTTTTGTCGCATCTTCTGTCATCCAACCAGACTAGCAAAAATCCTAAACAATCGCGAAGCGTGTAAAATGCACTCCAACATACTTAGGCTAACCTTTCAGATCAGAGATATAAAGCTGGTACAACTTGGGTTCCATCATCGTATTCACAGGAACCTCCAGCCGGGAAATATCCTTGCTGAAATACATGGCTTCCTGCATGACATCGCTGTCCAAAAAACGGGTCTCCACATCAAAATCAAAGCGTTCAGGGATACCGCTATTAACCCGCGCCATATTAAACCCCCAGATACCAAAAGAGGGAATCGTCACTTGGTAACTCAACGTATCACTGAACACGGCTGCCAATGTCTGCTCAATACACCAAAAGGTTTGACGCGTATAAAAAGGGGAAGCACTCTGCGAAACTAACACACCGCTATCCGCCATACGACGGTGAATCATGGTATAGAACTCTTTAGAATAAAGCTTATTGATTGCTTCATTGTGGGGATCGGGCATATCGATAATGACGCGATCATATAATATTCCAGGTTGATTAATAAAACTGAAAGCATCGTCATTAAAAATCGTAACGCGTGGGTCATCAAGGCTATTTTGATTCAACAATGTCACCATTCGGAGCTGCTTTGAAATACGCGTCATCTCCGGATCAATATCGACAAGGTGAATACGTTTTACATCAGGGTATTTGAGAATTTCTCGAACAGCCAAACCATCACCACCACCAAGAATCAACACGTTTTCACGTTTCCCGCTTACGGATAACCCAGGATGCACCAAGGCTTCATGATATCGGTATTCATCGCGTGACGAAAACTGGATATGCCCATCAATATACAAATGTTGTTCGCCATGCGTCACCGATTGAGTCACTACAATTTTTTGATAGGGTGTCTGTTTGTCATAGATCACTTGATCAAAATAAAGGTGCTTTTCTGCATAGCGAGTGAGCACCGTACCCAACAGTGTAAAAACAACTAATAGCACTAATACCAATATTCCCAGAGAAAATATTGATTTTGGATAACGCAGGTATTTTTTAAAAAAATATATATTGATTAAAGCGGTAAGTGCATTAATCAAACCAATAGCAAATGAAGAGCGCACTAACCCCAGGCTTGGCAGTAAAAACAAAGGAAACGCAACCGACCCAATTAGCGCACCAAGATAGTCGAGCGACAATACGTGCGCAATGGAATCTCGCGTACTTTGCCGTTGCTCCAAAATACGCATAAGTATAGGAATTTCCATACCGACCAAAGAGCCAATCACTAATATTAGGCTGTACATCGTGACATCATAAAGTGCCCGGATCATTGGAAAAGCCATGAACAATACAATGCTACAAACACCTCCGATTAAAGAAATCGCAATTTCAATATAAATAAAATTCTGAATGAGGTTATTGCCCAACAGCTTGGATAGATAAGCACCCACGCCCATGGCAAACATGAATAAACCAATCGTGAGCGAAAACTGATACACGCTATTGCCCAGCAGGTAACTTGAAACTGTGCTAATAATCAGCTCATAGGCAATGCCACACAACGCGACGACCAAGATGGAGAAAAGCAGAATGCTGGTTTGGCGGCCACTGAGAGTTGAATAATCCTGCATAGGAGTGTTTTTAAGCAAGTGGAGGTAGTGTCCCGCGCAAGCATAAAAGGCGTGGCGAAAATAATATACGATGAAAGTCTAACGGAGAGTTGATAATCACGACTAAGTCCGCGAAGGGCTTCAAAAAAACCCTCGCAAACCTGGCTATCTAATACCTATACGAGCTAACTCACTGCATTAAATAAGCAAGGGTATCACTATTTTCCACGGGCATGACTACCAGAACCGGCTCTGGATCTCGCACTGGGTGCCGACCTGCTCGCATTTCTCGCAGGGCGTTGAACATTTGTCTTCCGGCTTGCGGGGTTAACGCCTGCTGATCTTTGACGTCCCATCAAGTTCCCCATCATCATCCCCATGAGCATACCCGTCATCATTCCAGAAAAAGGACTTTCAGCCGTTTCGCTACCACTTGGATTAGAGGCCAAAACACGGTTATTCTCTGCATCGATCTCGATTTTAAAAAGCTCCTCTTCCTCCGCAGACTGAGTGTGATTATTGTCCGTATCATTAAACCCTTTAAAAGAACCATCTGCTTCAGAGGTCACCGCAATATAGCTCTCAGGATACACCAAGGGTCTACTTGAATTGAGTTTAAGCTCAAACTCTTTACGCAATGCCTCTATCGCTTTATCACCATCATTGATGTCCGCACGATTGCTCATTGCTTGCATGGCATCGGTTGCGATTTCAGAGACTCGATTTAAATCAATAGCACTGCTGCCTCCACAACCGACCAACAAAGACACCGCAAAAGCCAAGACCATCGATAATAATTTAATCATCTATTTTCCTTTAAGAATTTTCTAACAACAATGTTGGGGACAAGTGATAGACATAATGATCTTCATGCTCACCATCCTCGTAATAATCTTGTAAAACACCAATCTGTGTGAAACCGGCCTTTAGTAACACCTCGGAGAGACCACTATAATTCGATGGAAACGTAAGAAAAACAACACGCCCCCCTTCTTCTCTGATTTTCTCTAAACCAAGCGCTACATCTTCAACAGTAAATAGTGCCTCGCCTTTTTCGTGCCAGCTAAAAGCGTATGCACCATCAGTCTCAGCAATTTCATACACCGAGTTAAACTGAATAGGCACCAATTCATCTTGCACGGCAAATTGAGCATCACCAACGTCAACCGGCTTTAAATGTTGCCCAAGAATCATCTGGGCTTCTCCAGCATCATAGAAATCTTTGAGCGTAATTTCGAGACTAAACCCCAACGATTGGTAGAGGTAAAGCGCAGCCGCATAGATATCTTCCCCCTCTTCCGATACATAGTCACTTACTTTTATAAATAGTTTTCGCCCTCCCTGCTGGCGTAGGTACTCTATCAATTCATTAATAATCGTCCTACCATACCCCTGATTAGTACGGTCTTTACGCACATAAGTCCATGACAACCAATGAGTACGATCACAGCTTGGTGTGGTCAAAAAACCCGTCACACCAATAATTTCACCATTGTCTTCAAAAACAAACTGATCCTGTACACCACCAGTGGCTCGGTAATCTTTTTCCGCCTCCTCCCCATCGTCCTCTTCATGTTCCGTGATCAGCGCGACCACAGCGGCAATATCTGCTTCCTGCATCTCCCTAAGTAGTTTCATGGATTTACGCTCTCTTCATGCCGAAGTTCACCTCGCAGAAGCGTGGTCACTTCTACCTGGTGGGTTTCAAAGGACTCTCGAAGCACGCGAAGACATTTTTCAGGCTGGGTGTTGCCACACATAAAAATATCCAAGGCCGCATAGCCACGTTCAGGCCAAGTGTGGATACTAATATGCGACTCAGCGAGCACCGCAACCCCCGAAACCCCATGATTCGGCGTAAAATGATGGAGATGAATGTGCAGCAATGTAGCGCCCGCAACATCAACACAACGCCGCAGCGCATGCTCGACACGCTTCAAATCATCCAAATGGCGCGCCTCCCTAAGATCAATCACCAGATGTTTACCCGCATAACGTAAACCTCCTTCCTCAATGAACAGATCCTGCGGTTTATTTGACGCATTGGAACCAGCCTGATGCTTGTCGATATAAGTGGGCCATGGAGTCAATTCAGTTTTCACATTAATTAAGCTCAGAATAAATTAGGGGCATCTCTATCAATTCTAATATACATCACGCGCACTATGCATTGACCTCTGGTATATAAACATCAACAGTCCTTACCTCAGTATATCTGGTTTATTAACACACTCATCTTATTCCCCTCAAAAGCCAATCCAATAAATAGACTCAGCCAAACATTTACGTTAACACCACTTGTTACACTTAGCACCCTACTCCAATGCTAAAATTCGATTACCTAGTACCCATGAGGATTGCAACATGAAACTTTCACCTAAAGATCTGATTGCCCTAATATTATTTATATCGGGTTCTTTATTGCTGTCCAGTTGCGCCACAACGCGCACACTCGACCCGAACAATGAAACACATTATGATGCAAATTACGATTTCTCTGATAAAAAGAAAATCGTTGATGATTTGACGACCAGTCTACTTTCTGGAACACAACTGCCGCCCTCGGCAAAAAAACCCATTATGATCGTCTACCCCATCACCAATGAAACTTCCGAACATATCAATACAAGCGGCATCACAGATGACATCCGCATGGCACTAATCAGATCAGTAAAATACCGTTTTATTAATGAGGCCCAACGCAGCAATATCCTCAAAGAGACTGCTTATC
>JAULBP010091028.1:0-12217 GCA_032355345.1 Lepetodrilus pustulosus | reverse complement strand
TTGTTTTAATTATTCACTTTCTGATATAAACTATTGCTATAAATACATATAACAAATATCAATGTTTGGGGCAAATTTGTCAATTAAATATTTAGAGAGATTATTTGCATAATATAGCCTATTTTAATGAATACCTGTTTGGTCTTGGTTGAACTGAAATCTAACAAACATTCTTCAATTTTCCTTCTGTAAAGTACTTGATTAAATTATAAGTGGCTTGAATTTTATTAAATCCTAGGTAGGTAGTACATTAATAATGTTTTATATTTAGTTACGTGACATCCGAAAGCCATACTTTGGATATGTATTAGAAAAAAACATGTTCTTTCTATTTCTGTCATTACTATAGTATATCTGGAGTGGTTTATGGGATGCACAATTATGAGGAAATTTACTCATGATTCAGGAAACATTTTATTTAACTTCACTGCGTCTGTCACAGCATTTCCTCATCATTCATCCTGTGGCTTGTCCATAGGTGCATTTTTTGTCCAAAATATAGTTCACCTTGTCACGACAAGTCTCAGCTGCAGATGTGCAAAATGTCAAGAAAGGTTGTGTACAGGTGTTACAATGGATTGCATTTCAAAGGTTTCTGTTGTCATCTGTCAATATCTTACTTGGCTTTCCGTTATTTTCTTGGTCTTCTTCAGCTCCGCAATTGCAAAATACATACGGTAATCTTGTTTGTGTTGTATTTGAAACAAAGTAAAGATTTTTTTGATAAATCATTTATACTTGCATTCACATCAATCATTGTAGATTTTTTAATGATTCTAATTGGATATAATAATATTTAAAGTTTTTCATTTCTAGTAATGTTCTTCTACACATAATATATGTATATGTTTTGGCAATCAACATGCTCTGGAATTTAAAATTAATACTCTGGAATTTAAAATCAGTCTAAATGACATACATGTATAACAAACCAGATCTGTGTTGTGGAAAATGAAATCAGATGCTCAGTATTAAATTGAAATAGGTATCTTGATGTCTTACTTGCTTTTTCACTTGATGTTCAATTATGATTATAGGACTCACTACTGTAATTTCTCCTTGTACCAACTGATACAGCAGCTTTGTTATCACAAGTTTATCTAAATGAGTGATAGACCATCAGCTGATCACGTATCAGGATGTGCGTACATTGTAACCTGATCCACCCTGTCTCCGTAGGCATAGGTATCCTTGGGTTTTGACAATGTGGTAAGTTAACCCAAGGCTATTAATCTCATCACATTGTCAAAAGTTCAACAGTCTTGATGCTTATTTACTGAAGAGATTTCAACTGTAAGCCAGTGTTCTCAAGCAAATATATGGGGGCCGATTCATAGTGAGATGATTTACTGGAT
The DNA here is from genome assembly GCA_032355345.1 of Lepetodrilus pustulosus. NCBI lineage: Eukaryota > Metazoa > Mollusca > Gastropoda > Lepetellida > Lepetodrilidae > Lepetodrilus > Lepetodrilus pustulosus. The sequence goes on along the minus strand of JAULBP010091028.1, from coordinate 10,862 downwards.
GTGCTGCATCAAAGATGTAAATCAGAATTTGTGGAGGCCTCTAGGAACACTGTCCACTGTCGGCCTATTCTTCATCGAACTGTCCGTTATATAAGCAGAGACTGGACAGCAAAGGATTGGTCATTTTCAGCACGGTTTATATAATCTGCACTGGTGGGGGGCAGGGTTGCTCTCTCTGGCCTTTCTTATTTACAAGTGCTGCGGAAGTTGAGAGGTTGGATCATATGTGGGATATATAAGTACACAGTTTACTCTAACGAGTTTGCCTGTTTGAGGATTTAGTATGTTGCTACACAATTTGAATGTTAAGCGTGGATAAAGTGATGTCCTTTTATTAGAGAAACAATGTGCACAAAGTACTATGGGTGTATTCCCACTGGGAAGTTTGATCTTATTCGTCAAAGGTGAGTTGCAATTTATGTTTCTTATTTTTGGAGAGATTTAAAAAAGTGTATGAATATTATGTAATACAATATTTCAATTGAACATTAACATAGGATGGCAATACTAATTTTTCATTTCTCATTTAGTATATATTATAACTTTTGATGATTATATTTTTTCTTTTAGTCTGAGTTTAGACAGTTTTAGAGTTGTCGCCTATGGGTGAGATATTCCCGCTGTGACGTTAAGCAATAATTCAATCAATTAGTCAGTTTAGATGATGTAATTCCAAGTCTACTTATCTTCAATATAGTCACAGGAAATAAAACTGTTAACATTAATATTGTATTATCATGGTTATTGGATTTTAGGAAGTATTTCATAGACTTAAATAGTGACATAAATATTGACCTAAGAACAGTGATGTATTTGCCTGTAGCCATTGTGAAGTTAATTAGTTGTTTAAGGGTGAACATTTCTTCAGGGTCATGATACCTATTGAATGTTTCTTTACCCAACAATGAATTATATATGTGGTAGTTTAATCGCGCTATCGATCTATTATTTATGAGTTGTTATAACATGCATACATATTCATTGGCCTCTTAAGGCAGTTGGCTCCCTTGATCGATTGACATACATACTATGCGAGTTTTTATTTTGTTTGTAAAGTCGCAGGTTTTAGGTTGGGTTTGGTGCACTAAGTGATATGTCATGACAGCTGTATTATAACTGTATCCTATGCAGAGACTTAGTCAAACACTTTGCATGTAGATACGTCCTAGACACCCAACTGGTGTATTCTTTTTTTATTAATACTTCCAACCTTTAATTTCCTCTTCCACTGCTGCTAATGGTGCACACTGTAGGCAGTCGTCTCGTTGCACGGAACATAGTTTCGTTAAATACCAGTCGGCATGTGTCCTAGTGTTTATGACTAATAACGGGGCTCGCTGTGCAATGCTGATTATGAGCACAGCTTTGTTGTTTGCTTCCGTATGTCCTGTTGTCAACGGGCTGTTGACGTAAACATCTTGACATGCTTTAATATGCAGGGACTATTCTACTTTTTGAATGGAAGCATAGTGAGATGTTTATGTTGTGGCGGCACTTGAGTTCCTTGTATGGTTTACCGGCATGCATCTTTCTAGCCAACCTCAGACTTTTCAATGATTAAAACCGGGGCTCTAGTCTAGCATAGCATAACTTAAGTAAGGACAAGTTGCAAAGGCAACAAAATGTACTATTTGTTAGTAAATAGGTTGCTCTCAGTGCTATTTTCTTGCCCCTGTAAGACTGGGTAAATTAATATACCGTACATACAACTTCACATAGCTGTCATTAATTATGTTGTATTATTAGTATTAATTATGTTGTATTAAAGGCAACAATTATACATTGTTGCGTTAAACTGTAAATGTATCACCATCCAACTTTTAGCTAGAACATATCTCTGGTTTCTATTGAAACTTGTTATCTCTGCTATTCTAAATGTCAACATATAGCTAAGCTAAGTATACATACAACTTCACATAGCTGTCATTAATTATGTTGTATTATTTATTATTAACCAAGTGTAAATATACTCAAGTACATATTTTATTATGTTATTTTATTTTTAACAAAGAAAATTTTTTTATTTTTATATTGTTTTCAGAAATATATTTTGGTTAAAAGAATTACTTCTTTTAAATTTAATATGCTGAGATTTTCTACTAACTTTATGTCGGCTGGCTGTATGTATCCATGGTTTGCTGAGTTGATACTGAACATTTAATGTTTTCATCAATGAAGCCATTCATGACATATGCGCATATCAACCTATGCTACAAAGGCGGGAGTAGTATTGTTCATTCTTCGATTTAACCGAGTGAATAAACTGGAGAAGTTATTCGTATTTCTGTTTATTGGATAGTTTAGTGACTAACCCTGCGAATATAATAACCATACGTACATAGTTCGTAATGTCAGTGACTGTGCGACACCTTTATATGGATAGTAACCAGAAATATGTTCAGCTTTTTCAAAAAGTAAGTACTCTAGGAATGAGAGATGGCCTTGAAGATCATTGTAGTTTTATACAGTAATTAAGTCCTGAAACCTCAAGTTATTTATATATTATATTTTGTTGTCAATCAGTCTTGATAGGGCCAATCAGACTCTGAAATTCTTGTCTGAGCTAAGATAATATTAACTATAAATTATAATGAAGTTAAGTTGATCAAAACAAATTTTTAAACGGATTATTTCTATTTTGTTAATTATACTTTTCAATATTTTAATGCATTTTATGTTGTCTCTAACCAATATTACTTAGATTTTAAATGTGGCATAGAGATAATTAAGATGGACAAATTGTTGTCTGTCAGTCTGTGATGGGATGTCTATATCGTGTTCATTTCGACTCGTCTGTCAAAACCCTGTACAAGTGTTGTCCACTTAACATGACAAATCCCATGATTAATGTACATTAGCAGGTGTAGATTTCAGTCAATCTAACCATGAGTCTCCATGTCACTTCATTCTCATGTCAGCTGGTTACATCACCACATCTACAATGGACTGTGTTTAATATAAATTTTAATATTATTTCTTCAAAATAGCTGTGTTGTAAAATTCTAAATATTATAATATTGTATATTGTTTATGATATGTCAATATGTATTATGTAACTAGTAGGCTGTTTGTACCGTGGCAGTTGTATCATCCTTGGTCTGTCAGTACCAGCCAATGCTTGTAGGTTTACTCCAACATCCAGTGCTATGGAGGTTGCAGGTTTACTCCTCCCGCTGACAAGCCGTGATATAAGTAAAATAATAAGTAAAATGGCTCTAAAATTTAGAAATAATAATAATAAAATAGAGGTTAAAATTCATAACAAAATGTTTTTAAAAAAAGAAGAGGTAATTACATTAAAATTGAATGCAATATTGTTAGTAATGATATCTGTTATTGTAAATTATTATGAAAGTAATTTGAAAAATTAACATTACATCTATTTTTAATTTTCCTATGCAGGTACAGTACATGTATGAACATGCCTAGAATAATTCCTCTTATTTTAATCTCCTAATCATACAGATATATTCTCATAGCCAACTAATGTAATCTATTAAGTAAACACGTTTTGCTATGTGTGGTGCTTTCAAATCCATGATTGGATGGTACGTAAAGCCAGCTAATCTGATTATTGGAAAATTTCCATTTGTTGACCGCCATAGTAATTTTCAAGCCATAATCCATTCATGGCAATTAATTACTGTGATTGCTGTGTTTCTGGTATGCAGCTTTGATCTCACTAGCAGCATCTTTTCAACCATACATGGCGAAAACAAATGAGAGTTTATACATCATTGCGAAACATTACATTGAACAATTGAGTGTTTTCCATTATCATAAGATACCTTGTAAATAATATGAAAAGTAACATATTGGATCATCTGTTACAATTTAACCATATACCTGATAGACTATGCACAGACACTGCTCTTTGTTTGGGCAACTCCAGTTGCCTCCAGCATGGAGAGAGTTAAAGGCAACAATTATACATTGTTGCGTTAAACTGTAAATGTATCACCATCCAATTTTTAACTAGAACATATCTCTGGTTTCTATTGAAACTCTTTATCTCTGCTATTCTAAATGTCAACCTGTCGCTAAGTATATACAACAGTTTGTTGTTTTCCACAATGACAGTGACATTCACATGCTGGGCAGCGATGTGTGTGTGCGTGCGTGTGTGTGTGCGTGTGCGTGTGTGTGTGTGTGTTGTATGACAGGCAGGGAGTACAGTCCTAGTGGGTGCTTGTTTACGTGATCATTTGCTCAATTACTTTAAATTGATTCCAAATGCTGACAATTTGTAAAGTTCAGTGTGTCAACTATGGTAAATGCCAGCCAAGAATGTTTACAAAGTTGTCACTCAATGCGGGAAATACTGCTAGGAAGTTAGAGTTGTCAGAATATTTATGTACTTGAACGTATTTATAGATATAGATGGAAATAGATATATGGATAGATGTGGAGATATAGTTATAGATAGCTAGAATTATAAAGATTGTGGTGTAAAGTTATACACAAGGTGTTGCATGGTCCTGTGTGTGTATGTGCCCCTACTCCAAACAATACCTAGTGGACAAAAACTAGAGCAAGGATATTGACTATTTTGACTTCCATTCAACAACTGTTTTCCTTGTAGTAAATTGGCCTCTTGTAGTGTTTGTCAGTATCATGATTCAACTCTTTTGTTTCCTGCCCCTAAATGAGTCAATGAACAGTTCAGGCAGACTTTACAGGTGTCCCCAAACGGAATGGACACAATCCTTCCCTTGCATTTGACACCGGTGACTGTCCTTGTCGACTTGGTTCGACTGTACACATTTGGCTCCAGGACACATGGTTTTGCTGACTGACTGGCGTATATATATTGCTGTTTATTGTGAGTTAACAGGCCAGTGGTACACGGGGAATTAGCGATATTTACACTGCTGACATGTACAGAACCGAGTGGTGAGTGTGGACAGAAACGTGCCAGACACCGAGAGAAGTGGTATTGACAGATTTCGACTGATATTGATTGCGTGCTGTAGATTTCAGCAGGTCGTAGCATAAATAGCAACAAGTTGTTGTATGTTGACAGTTGTAAGGTAGGAAGTTTATGTCACATGTAAGGTGTACTTGTATGTGTGTGACTGCATGTTTAGTGGGATGGCGGAATGTGGGATATCCTTCGTGATGACTAATTAGTCAATGAATGGTTATGTTGATGTATTTATCATTTTGTTAATCTGGAAGAATGGTAATGGAAACAGTAGAGTAATTATTAATGAACTTCCTAATCATTTTATTGTTGGTGTGATATGATGATGATAATAATAATGTTAGACTTCTAATTTACGTTTTATTCATGAGTATAATGATATTCGTGGGATATGTAGTGTAATTTTATCAGTGTTTAACTGGTAGGTTTAAAGAGTTGGTAAAACAGGTGTACTAACAATATTTATGTCAAGTGTGTGTCGACACGTTTGCTGAGTCTGGCCTCATAGTTTGATTGATGACAGAGTATTTCTAGATTTTTTTTATGGATATTCATTTGGAGATTGTTACCAGTCTTGTTTATGTAGTGCACCTGTTCACTATAGCAGCATTTATCTGTACTTGAATGTGAACATGAATGTCAATATGTAGAATGTGATTGGTTTGTTTGAATACGTATTCAAATTAGCACAACGTGTATGTACTAGATGAGCACATGCCAATAGCATAAGTAATAAGCTTGACTGTAACAACACTTATTGGGTCGAGACATAATAAAGTTAATTGTGACTCATTACTACAGCTTTCTGCTCTGTGAGACTAGAACTAGGATTAGTGTTGGTTTATTTCTGCCCTGTGAGACTAGAACTAGGGTTAGTGTTGGTTTGTTTTATTTGGGCTGTGGGTGAACTACCCTTACAAATCATGAATGAACTTGTACGTTTTTTCCACTATTTTTTTGTGTGTGTGTACAGTATTGGTGATCTACCCTTGCAAATCATAAACAGACTTGTATATTTTCCCATTTTTGGTAGGTGTGTGGTTGGGTGGGTGTTATTGGGGTTTAAACTAAACTTTCATGATTCCTTCGTTTTGTGAGGTTGTACATAGACTTGTGTCAGACTTATCTGTCTGTCTGTCTGTCCATCCAGTTGACGGATGGCATCAGCAGGCCTTTCATGTCTGTGGGACAATATACAGTGTATTTACGTGGGTCAATGGGTTAGCTGAGTGTAGGGTCAACATTGGTCACTGGCTTTCAAGTAGCCCATGATATACTGGACATCAACAAACTTGACTGTCTAAGCAGGTGTATAGATAACAGCTATATTAAATTATTAATAATAAAGCTTCTCAGATTTGTTTCATTCATGTATATTTTTTATGTCATTTTTATTAATATTATTATTATTGTTATTGTTATTATTATTAGTAGTAGTAGTGGTAGTGCTAGAGTAGTAGTAGTAGTAGTAGTAGTAGCTTTATCTATAAATATAGATATACATTATAAATATGTTATTATTATTATTATTATTTTATTATTATTATTATTTCTGCTTTAATAGTAATATCTGTACAAGCAATATAATAGTAATAATAATATTAATAATAATTAAAATATTGATATTGCGTAAATACAAATTATTTATTAAAAACAGATATTGATACTTATCATTATTCAGGATATATTCTAGCAATTTCATTGGTCAGTTGCCGTCCTGTATCAGCCCGTACACCCCGGTTCATTATTTACACATTATTTACACTTCTACTTGTACATGGAAACCACAAGGTTTACTTCACATTGTGAATTTTCATACGGGTGTTGTAATGTTAAGCGACTGATCACTCATTCACATCATCATACAGTTTTCTAATATTAATTCTTGATCACTTATAAAAATAAATTGTATTTGAATGGGTTTTTGTCATGAAAGATTCAAGGGAAAACTTAACTTTATGAGTTACCATGGGTTGAAATAGGTTTTTTATTAATTTACTACTAAGGGTGGATGTGTTTTTATTTTTTTGTGATCTTTATCCTTCTTATGATGTAATCACTTTTGACTAACTTGGGTAAGCATCTATGTATCTATGTACATATTTAGCTTCAAAGATTGTATCAAGCCAGTCATCTTCTACTCTAAGATAAGTGTTATTGAGAATCATCGTAAAGGCTAAGATACTGAACAGAAGAAGTAAGGTAATCATAGCTTCTATTACGGTATGTATGATACAGTGTATTGTGATTACTGGTATTCGTAGCTCACTTGACCCAAAGTGTCAGTGTTAGTTTATGAAGTCGTGCAGCGTCCACGGTCTTGTCCAGAAGTGACAGATAGAGCTGATTTACCTTGCATCCTGTATACATTACTTTAATTTACCAAGTTAAAAAAACCCATTATCCCTGGATATTTATGCCCTGGTTTTATGAGTACAATGGCAACCTGTGACTGTGATAAAATTTCTAAATTTGTAAAACAAATCTTCCAGTTACATGGTATTTCAATCTAATTTTTAAAAATTATTATTGCTAGAAAATATTTGCCTAATACTAGTATCCACCAAATTTATCATCGCAAATGGGTGAAAGATTCCCATAGCGATGTTAAACTCCATAATCTCACCACCAAATGTACTTTGTATTTATATTCAGATCTCTAACAAGCTTGGATCATATAATGTATGGGTGAAAGATTCCCGCTATGATGTAAAACATTACGGTAATTCACTCATTAACAAACTTGGCTATCTTTATCTATCGTATATTAGACCTGATGAAGTCTGTATAGGACGAAACGTCAATAGTATTATGGTTCGCATTAGTGATTTCAAGTTTTAATATTTATCATATTGCACATGTCAGTGCTGTACCATCTACCAGATGAGCTGCAGAACCCTTTGAGAAGTGATATTGATTGAATACTGTAAAAACACATCAATTTAGTTCATGCAGAGCCTTCTCTTACAGCAGTTGAAAGTGGCAGATACATCTGCTCCTACCACACAAACGAGTGGAAAGCAAGGAGCTGCTATATTGGTATGCCTCTGCTAGCCACTGTCTCATGTATATATATAGGTATATTTATACTACCCAGTATACTAACACACAAACCAGTGCCAGTGGAAGCCAAGGAGCGGCTATTGCTGCTATAATGGTATGCCTCTGTATCATGTATAGGTCTACTTACACTATACTATGTAACATTAGAGACCATATACAGTCTGTATATGGTCTCTGGTAGCATTACTCAATATACTAGTACACGTATTTGGTTTCATCTTACTTACAAAAAGATAATGGTTTTTTTACCAAGAAAAGCAAACAAACTGAAAATATTATGACATTAATATTTTAGCTATTTACTAGATTTATATTCAAAACTAACATAGAATGCGTTTAGTATTTAATATAGAGTAGGCATTTGCAAGGACTGGTTGGAAAATATAATATTTGCATGCACCGATAATACAAGTGTAATTGCATGACAGGTTTACACAATCTGATGACAATTGCACCACTAATAATTTGTATATGAGCATGTAATGAGAGGTAGTGATATTGCTCGGCAGCCAATCAGCAATGCTTAAAAACATACTAGCAGAGATGGTGGACCTATATAACGGATAAACAAAGTTCTGTCTGAGACTACTTACGTTTGGTTTGTCCACCCAAAAGTTATTTACTGATTTCAACATATTTTATTGACAAAAGTTCAAAAGGATGGGACTTTTGTCAATAAAATATGTTGAAATCGATAGTTATTTATTGATGTACTTATTCCCCCAAACACTTGATAGTTGTATACAATGTTTATGTTTTTTATGAATAGAAGGAACGTAGCTCTAATTATTTTGCTTTTGGGACAGCTAACTGCTAGATCGAATCATTTTGAGGGGTGGCGCTCTGTGATCAGTCAATGCAGTGTTTGAGTAGGATGGGGTGGGGTGGGAGTTAGGGGTGGGATTGGTAGTCGTAGTGGTGAGATAGGGAAGTGGTAGTGGTGAGATAGGGTAGTCGTAGTGGTGAGATAGGGTTGTACGAAGGCAGGAAGGCGTAGAATGGAGTGTAATAGAATATGGAGATCAAATGGCCTTGTGCAAGAATACTATAATATGTTAATTTTGAACAAGTGCCTTATGTCAGTCGACACCCCATCCCCTCCCCCTCCTTTCTTTCAAATAGTCTCACTTGAATCAATATGTAGCTGTAGTTCATATGACAGGAACATCTGATAATATACTCTGTACAACTATTTGTTTCCTATCATTCATTATTCAAGTTGTGCCCAGTGCTGCGTCAATGGCTGACTTGGAGCGGGTACTATAGTAGAGCTATAGTTTTGTTACTGCACATGTCTAGTGTGTTCGCCCGAACTAGGTGTTTGTAGGCAGTGGTACTATAGTACGGTTGTGACGTCACTCTAGCCGTGCTCTTGTGACTTCACACGGTCTATAGCTTCTATAGTACTACTATACATCGCGTCGAAGTCAGCCAATATAAGATGCTAATTTTAAGCAACTATTGTGGTGCTCCCTCTGTTCTGCTGATTAAGACTACATTTAGAAGCTCTTATCTTTCATATGTTCTCAGAGAATCAGCATGGAGATAAAACTGTTTCTGTTGGGTTGTACAAATCTACCATATATAAGTAAACGTAGTAATTATTAAGATGAACATAGTGTTTGTATCTGATTTACAATAAGATTTAACAATGACATGTTGATATGATCACCCAGCTTTGATTTGTCATTGCCATTTGAGATCCTGCATGAGTTGTCTCCCCGTTTTGCAGTCAGATGTTTTATGTCATTAAAATTTAACATCCTGTTTGAGTTGTGTCCCCTTTGTGTGACAGTCACAGTAAATTCATTATTGTGATATTTTGTGTCCCGTAATGCAACGCAATAAATATATGTAACATAATATTTCTATGTGATAATAAATTACATATACATGTATTAATTATCCTCAGAATAATTTGTTATTCATACTGCTCAGTAAGTTGCCAATGATCAAATGATGATGGCTGGTCAATATAAACCTATAGATGTCTTCATCCTGGCTTAATGGGTATTAACAAAGATACCGAGCTAACATGACTTTCATGTTCAACAATAATCACTAAGATTATTAATGAGTATAGTCGGTGTCTGTAGCAACTAGTTATTTACAAAGTTTATGGAAGCATATACAGTCGATCCCCCATTTATCCAGACATTTGTGTTTCCGATAAAATTCTGCGCATAACTGAATTTCCAGATGTATGAGTCATTTTACATCGGAAGACTGATATATGGTTCCCAGTAAAAACCGTGCAGATAGCGAAGGAACCAGTTATCCAAAGTCTGGATAAACGGGGGTCCACTGTGTTTGATTTGTTAATAATCATCCATATGTGGAATAGGTTTATTATTTGTATTTTTTTTTATTTATCTTTTAAATCATTTCCTTATACTATTTCTCAACACAATTAACTTAATGACAGAAACAAATTGTGACTTTACCCTAGAGTAATAATTAATCTTAACCAATGATGCTACTAACTCTATGTAATATAAAAAGTGCATCTTATATCAATATCTGATTGACAAGGAGTGGCATAATGCGATTTGACCGGCTGTGCTTCCTGCTCCATATATATATGATTGATCACCCACTTACCATTAAACTGCCATCTGGGCATATGATGTTGATATCAAGTAAATAGTGTGGCCCTAGTGAAATCATTGATGTCATGTGTAAATTAAAGGCCTTTTTTTTTTAATCACACTATCTGGACTTCATAAGTTTACATTGTTATTTAAATAGAATATTTATGTTATTAAATATTTATTTTATTGTTAGATATATAATATAATATAATGGCCATTTATACCGCGCCATGTCCACCCACTGATGCATGCTCATAGCGCTACATTATTACCCCGGTCATTGG